>OY992522.1:9467766-9551931 GCA_963921215.1 Scoparia ambigualis
AAATTTACTTTTTAAGATGGGGGTGACCTATCAATACAAACATTTTAATAAAAGAATTATTGTTTCATGCGTAAAATTAAGAAAGTTGTCGAAAAAAATGTTTTTAGGAGTAATTAGATTTGTATATTGTTTGTTATTGTTTAAAGAATTTGTTTCAAATTTCAACAAGGCCACGATCTTGTGCAAGATCAGGCTAACTTACGTAAGTTCTTTTAATGTTTTTAACTAATTCAGCGCATAGTAAAAGTAACTTAAAAATACGTAAATTTTCACAATTTCGTGCAGGATCTCCCAAATAAATTAAAGAAGTTTAATACAAACGCCAAGAATTATATTTATATCAGGCATTGCTTTTTAAATACCCGACGTTTCGTCCGAGGTGCACCCGCCGCGGTCACGGGTTGATTTAAATAAATAAAAAACGAGTAAAAAGGTTCGATTACTTTATCAGCGGTATCTTTGAAAAGGTAGAAACAAATATTAGACCCCAATTAACAGCAGACAGGCGAAATATCCTTTCCGTTATCTGCCTACACAGATAAGATTTGTTTTGTCTCGCTCCTGCCATCGACACCTGATAAAAGCTTTTATACAGCCGAAGTATTTTGTCGCCTTACTGCGAAGCAGGTGTGCAATCTATGGAATAGTCAAAGAACATGAAATAGGTAGGAAGTAGGTAAAGTAATACTGCTTCGGAAGGCATATTTAAACCCACTAGGCCACTTTGGACCAGAAGCGTTGTGCTATATTACCCAACTGAAAAAACGAGTATCATTACTCATCAACTGTTATATTAAGCTTTTCCAGGTGACGTCTCTTGTTACAAGATGTTCCTTAGCTGAGCAGCAGTATGTTCGGAACCCAAGAAAGTGGTGAACAGCGCTGTCATACCGATGTCATCTGCCTCGCGGATTTTGCTCCATCCATGTCCATTTTATCTTCATTTCGTCTTTTTGTTTGTTCCCATTAGGAAGTAGGTAGAATATATATTAAGGTTAGATATATGTACGATGTGATGTATCTTGCTACTAGATACTCAGTGGCAGTATGTTCGAAGCCCACGAGAGTTGTGAACAGTGCCGTGTCGCCGACACCACCTGCCTCCCGGATTTCGCTCCGTGACCATTTTATCTTCATTACCGTTTTTTGTTCGTTCCGCGAGGGTTGTCAGAAATCTGCCTAAAAGTTTAGAGTGATCCAGTTTATACAAATGTTATTTAATTTATTTCAATGGAAAAAACAATTCAGAACAATATAATTATGAGATAGATCGTAATACGGGAAGGTTCATAAAGCGTTGCAAATAAAAATAAATATCACTTGTCATGAAGAATGATATAAATTACTGTCATTTAAAATTTATTCTAGCTTAGGTATTATTAGCTAAGCTTACAGCTTATTGCAGGTACAGTCAGTTATGAAAGTCACTGAATACTTTAGTCAAAGCATAGATAATACTATCGACAATACGTCCTTGGTCATGGCAACTACATAGTGTAATAAGGCTATAATTTTTTTGATTTTTAAAAAAAAAACAGAAGGACAAATTAGGCTAGATTATAATAATACTTAATAATATTTTTTTATCATAACTTGTTTCTTTTCTGTATTTCATTACTGAGTCTCTTATCTTTACTCCAAAGCCTATTTAATCCAGCCAATACGTGTACAACAAAAGTGTTTCACCCACTTCCTTTACTGACTTTCTTCAAACGCGATAGTGCGAACCCTAGCCCGCAATATTGACACACCTTGTCCCATTGTTCCTGAATTAATGTTTCGGTTGATACATTTGATATCGGGCGTTACGCGTCGCCGCGCTACCAAAGGCTGTTGCGAGCAGAGCCTTTTTTTGCTGACGACTCCCTGGGTGTGTGGACTGGACGAACAGCTTGATACTTGGCACGCCTTTTGATTTTTGTTCGGTGGTCGTTAATTCAATTACGTCACGGATACGTATTAATTGGCCTTTTTTAATTACTTATTGCATTCACGACTATTACCCCCCAAAGAGTTAGTCATAGACTAGGCAAAAAGGTGTAACAAGGCAGCTAAAGCCTTGTTGGTTTTTGTGACCTCCTTTGCGAATAACATTCTTTTATATCTAGTATTAAATTTAAAATTCAAATATTTACTGGCATTCTCTCTCTAGCCTCTGTTTTCATGTACTTAAATTCAGTTCAGATTCATCAGCGGAGCTAGAAAGGGCTCCTTCTTTTTATTGTTATCCTACCAAGTTATTGTTATTTGTGAATAGTACATTATTTTAACTAGGCAGTTCCAGGAATACGTCCTGTTGATATTAATAATAACCTAAACCTACATAATATTATACCTAGTTCCAGTGTATTGTGTACTAACTTATAAATTGTGCTTCATAAATAACCTTTATATCTTAATATAACTATGATAAAATGTTTACTAGAAAACAATCAACCAGTCTCAGGTAGCTCGAGTGGGATTCGAACCTACGACCTTTGGATTGCCGGTCCACTGCTCTATCCGCTGAGCTACCGAGACCCCAGAAGACTCGTTGAATTTTTCCTAGTAGTTTGATTTACGCTGCAAGCCAGCGGTATTACGTCACTGTGAAGTAGTACCCTCACATTCGAAAGAAATACTATTGCAAGTATTTAACAATATAAAGACCTTATTGCTCATAAATATCTTTATTGTTGAAATTTTGCATTCACAATGCTTTAAAGATATAGGATAAAATGAGTACTAGAAAATTTTTTTTTTAGGTAGCTCAGCGGTTAAAGCAGTGGACCGGCAATCCAAAGGTCGTGGGTTCGAATCCCACTCGAGCTTCCTGAGACTGGTTGATTTTTTCTAGTAAACATTTTATCCTATATCTATATAGCATTGTGAATGCAAAATTTCAACAATAATAGTAGATTGTTATACAAGGGGCTAAAATTACCCATTATATACGAGGTAGTTTTACTCCCGAGCTTTAGCGAGGGAGTAAATAGAAACCGAGTTTTAATGGGCTTTTAGCGCCGAGTGTTACACTCTGCTTTTCACTACGAATGCGAGAAAATAAAACAATCCAATACAATATGAATTGGTTTATTTTATTTAAAATTAACCCATTAGTTACTTTAACGACACCCAAGGGAAGATAATGGTTGGTAGTATTATTTTGATGAGCCCATCGCCGCTCTATGCTGTTGGATAGTAGATATATGATTATATATATATAGTCTTTCCATCTGTTCCCTTGGGTGTCGTCAAAGGCGACTAACGGACTAAAGACTGCACATACATCCAACAGCAAAGAGCGGCGATGGGCTCATCAAATTAATATTACCAACCCTTCTCTTTTCTTCAATTTGGTAAAAGGGGACTAACGGACTAAAGACTGCACATACATCCAACAGCATAGAGCGGCGATGGGCCCATCAAAATATTATTACCAACCCTTCACTTTTCTTCGATTTGGTAAAAGGGGACTAACGGACTAAAGACTGCACATACATCCAACAGCATAGAGCGACGATGGGCTCATCAAATTAATACTACCAACCTCTCTCTTCTCTTCGGTGTCGTAAAAGGCGACTAATGGACTAAAGACTGCTCATACATCCAACAGCATAGAGCGGCGATGGGCTCATCAAAATAATATTAACAACCCTTCACTTTTCTTCGATTTGGTAAAAGGGGACTAACGGACTAAAGACTGCACATACATCCAACAGCATAGAGCGGCGATGGGCTCATCAAAATAATACTACCAACACCTCTCTTCCCTTGGGTATCGTAAAAGCGACTAACGGGCTAAAGGCTCATCACCACCTAAGCACATGTGCAGACTGTGCAGTTTTTTCTTGCTGAAGCGTGGTCTGTGTTATCTCAAAAAAATTGTTGATATAAGTAAACAGTAATAAGTCGAGGCTTTATTCCTGATTATTCTACATAAGACTAAATACTTTTTCGTTTTTGTAGGCTCATTGTCATGTGACAGACAAAAATTTAAAAAAAAATTCCTTTTTCCACTAGGGCGAGAAATGCTATTTTAGCCCCGCTCTAGAACGCTACAATGACGGTCTTTTTGAGCAAGAGGAGTGAAAAGATATTAATATACTATACCTACTTCTGATCCCATCGTGCTCTTTTATCTTCATCTCCTTTCCTCATCGTGTCACTCCTCCGGTTCCTCCGCAACGTGACAAAGGACCGCAGTATAGCAGTCCTCTGACATAGTACCTACGTTTCATCAAATCACAACTGCACATGTGCTCCGCGTGGTAGATGGTGAGCACATCGCCACTTTATGCTGTTGGATGTATGTGCAGTATTTAGTTCGTTAGTCGCCTTTTACGACACCCATGGGAAGAGAGGAGTTGGTAGCAGTTAGTTGGTTGTTTGTAGTTGTTGGTTGGTAGTTTAAAGTACTTAGTGGTTCTCTAAAGTAAGCCGCTATACCACACAGCTAGTTCGATGACTTCATTATTTGGTGGTCGTTAGTCTAATTAAGTAACGGTAAAGTTTTGCTCAGATAAGCACGATGATGCGCGACTTGCACATTCGGTTTTCGTATGGATGACCAAATTGTCTTGAGCTCCTGTGTCTTAGCAGCCACGGTATAAGATAAGGTATTGAAAAGGCTTTTCGGGTTTCTAGACCCCGAAACAGCTTGATAAACTTACCTAAGCGGCGTGCCGCCTTTGGATTTTATTGGTCTGTGATAGTTAATTTAATTTTACGTCGCAGAGACATATTAATTGACTTTTGTGCTATATAGTCGGTTCAGAAATGCTTATTGACAGTGCATTTACTTTTAACCGGTACCTTGTAGTCTAGCTTCTTAGCAGAATAACTCCAGATTTTAAAATCCCTTACTTAACATACTTTCACACAAAAAGCTGATATACAAAAGTGTTGGAATTAATATCAGATTCTGCATAATTTTTGTAAAAGCATGCATTTGGTCTACATGGATTTTTTGACACAAAGTGGACCAAAATATTGAGAACCGTGAAGACATATTGAGCGTCCTTTCTTCCTTTTATAGAATCAAGGAGAGGTAAAAATAGGGAGGTCTTCTCGTCTGGTTTTTAAGTCGGGGAATTCAATATCATGATTCTAAGCAGGTGTGTTTTAAGACAAGGGACGCCCTTGCGAATGTGATATACGACCGTAAAGGATGTTCAATAGAACATACATAATCATGTAGGATCACTTTCACCATATCTATAAAGACAAAATTCAGATTTGAGGGATTCTTGCTTGGTTTAGCCTAATATATTTTGTGTTAGTAGCATATTAAATTAAAATCTTTGCTGTGGTTTAGTGCCATGGTACCAATGAAACAGTTGTAAAGCTGAACTCTACATAGTCTGACTCAAAATAAATAAATAATGTTCTATCTGTTGTAGATGTTAACCGTGTTGCGTAGCGGTGAAAGAATATATAAATAAATAAATCTTTCCTACAATCACACCAATTATCTAGCCCAAGAGAAGCTTCGAAGAAACTCGTGAAATGGTTACTAGACAACGGATAAACATACTTAAAATACTTAAATACATACTTGTTATACATAGAAAACACCCAGACCCGAGACAATTTAGAAAACTTTTTGGGGGTTAAGTTGCTCGCGTCCGTAGGTTTACCCTTGAGACCCTACACGTGACCCCTGGGTGGTGCTAAATGAGTGACACCAACTGAGTGGTAGAGCCACGCTGCGTTGCAGCACGCATTGGGTCGGCTCGCCCGGCGTAATACCACCCCCTCACGAATTTTCGGCGTGAAACAATGGCACTCTGTGCTGTTGTGTTTCGTCCGGCGAGTGAGGGTTCCGGAGACCCCTCCCCCCCCCCCCCTCACAATTGATATGGCAGCGAACTGTAATCTAGATTTACCCCAGGGGGGTACCGACACATCCAGTGTCGGAGAATCCCCCCCTGAGCGTTCTCGCTCAGGCTGCCCTACGTATTCTGGGGAGGGCAAAAGTTCGCCCGTGCCAAGGCATGCTGCAGGCAGGAGAAAGGCGGGACAATTGGCACCCCCTCCTACGCTTCGCGTGGACTTCTGCAATATCAGGGGAATCCACTCTAATTTGAGCGCCGTCCATTACCACCTCGAGACGGCGAAACCGGCCTTGCTCTTCCTCACCGAGACGCAGATATCCCCCCCTCCTGACATCTCGTACTTGCGCTACCCGGGATACAACCTGGAACATGCATTTGTGCCACGAGCCGGTGTTTGTGCCTATGTCAGGGAGGATATGTGCGTTCGTCGCCTTGGCAATCTTGAAGATAGGGACCTCTCCATCTTATGGCTGCACGTCGACTGCGGACGTCATCCTCGCGTCTACGCGTGCCTGTATAGGTCCCACAGCGGTAACATCGGAACTGACCAACTCATCGAGACCGTCCAAACAGCGACAGACTCCCTTCTCCAACGGATCCCCTCGGCCGAGATTGTGGTATTGGGAGACTTCAATGCCCACCACGTCGAATGGCTTGGTTCACGCACAACTGACCACGCGGGTAGAGCCGTTCATGACTTCGCTTTGGCCTACAGTCTGTCCCAATTGGTAACCGAGCCAACACGGGTTCCAGATGTGGAGGGCCATGCACCTTCTTTATTGGACCTTCTGCTGACCTCGCACCCAGACGGCTATCAAGTTTCTGTTGATGCACCACTAGGCTCATCAGACCACTGTCTGATTCGCAGCACTGTGGCTCTCACAGAAACTTCAAAACCGCAACCAGCGGCTAGCCGTCGAGTCTGGCATTATAGGTCGGCGGACTGGGATGGGATGCGAAGTTTGTTTGCGTCCTACCCGTGGTGGCGAGTTTGCTTCTCGCTGGATGATCCTGATGTCGCCGCTGACTCTGTCGTTGATGTGATACTGCAGGGAATGGAACTTTTCATTCCAAACTCTGTGGTTCCCATTGGCGGCAAGTCCCAACCATGGTTTGGTCGTTGCTGCAAAATGGCGTCTCGCCAAAAGCGACAGCATTACCAAGCCTGGGCTAATGCGGTGTCATCAAAGGATCCAAACACCAGTGCGCTCAGAAAGAAGTACAACTTTGCCGCCAGATCCTTTAAGAAGGACATCGCCAAGGCGAAGTCATCATTCATAGGTAGAATTGGCGAGAGGCTAGTGCGTCTTCCTTCGGGGACGCGTGCGTTCTGGTCTCTCGCCAAAGCTATCTTAGGGAATTTTTGTCAGCCGTCCCTACCACCATTGCACAAGACCGATGACTGCCTGGCCTATACTGCAAAGGAGAAAGCCGATCTCTTGGGCTCTCTTTTCGCATCAAACTCGACCTTGGACGATGGGGAAAACTCTCCACCAACCATACCGCATTGCGCTTGTACAATGCCAAACGTTCAGTTCCTGCAAAGGTCAGTTCGTAAGGCTCTTTTTTCCCTTGATATCCATAAGGCGAGTGGGCCAGATGCAGTTCCACCCATTGTGCTTCGGACGTGTGCTCCTGAATTGGCACCAGTTCTAACGCGCCTTTTCCAGCTCTCTTACACCACTGGCGTCGTCCCGAGCTCTTGGAAGACAGCCCTTGTGCACCCGATTCCAAAAAAAGGCGATCGCTCAGATCCGTCTAACTACAGGCCAATAGCTATTACCTCTTTACTCTCCAAAGTAATGGAGTCCATTATAAACCGCCAGCTCTTAAGGTACCTAGAAGAGAACCAGCTACTAAGTGATCGCCAGTATGGTTTTCGTCGCGGTCGATCGGCTGGTGATCTTTTAGTGTACCTTACTCACCGATGGGCGGAGGCAGTCGAGAGTAAAGGGGAGGCACTGGCAGTTAGCTTGGACGTAGCGAAAGCTTTTGACAGGGTATGGCACAGGGCTCTTTTCTCTAAACTTCCATCATACGGGCTTCCTGAGAAATTGTGTTCATGGGTTGCCAGCTTTCTTACTGGGCGTAGCATCAGAGTCGCAGTCGACGGTTCGTGCTCCGACATGAAGCCCGTGAATGCTGGAGTCCCGCAGGGGTGTGTGTTGTCCCCTACTTTGTTTCTTCTGCATATCAATGACATGCTGCATAACAACAGCATTCATTGCTATGCGGATGACAGTACTGGGGATACGCTCTACACCGGGCGAGCTAATATTTCTCTGGAAAGCGTCATCGAGAGCCGGAATAAACTTGTGACTGACACCGAGAACATGTTAAGTCATGTCTCGGATTGGGGCCGACATAACCTAGTCCGCTTTAACCCCTCCTAAACACAAGTTTGCGCATTTACCGCGAAAAAACATCCCTTCGTCGTACCTCTGAACTTTGAGGGAGCTCCCCTTGATACCAATCCGATTATTGGAATCCTTGGCGTCGATATTTCGAGTGACGTTCAGTTTCGTGGTCATTTGGAAGGTAAAGCTAAATTAGCTTCGAAAAAGCTGGGTGTGCTCAATAGAGCGGGTCAGTATTTCACGCCGGCCCACCGTTTACAACTGTATAAAGCACAGGTCAGGCCGCATATGGAATACTGCTCCCATCTCTGGGCTGGAGCACCCCAATACCAACTCCTTCCATTTGACCGCATTCAACGCAGAGCTGCTCGAATTGTCGGCGACGTGGTTATTTCAGGTCGGCTCGATCCACTGGCTCTTCGGAGAGACGTTGCGTCTCTCTGTATATTGTACCGTATATATCATGGAGAGTGTTCTGAGGAATTGTTCGGCTTGATCCCTGCCGCTAATTTCCTTCACCGCACTACACGAAATCGACTGTCATTCCATCCACATCGCCTTGATGGATGGCGGTCTACTACTGTGCGTTTTTCTAGAAATTTCTTGCCTCGAACTACAGTGTTGTGGAACCAGCTCTCGGCGGCGGTATTTCCGGACCGTTACGACTTAGGGATCTTCAAGAAACGAGCCTATTCCTTCCTCAAAGGCCGGCAACGCGCCTGCGATTCCTCTGGTTTTGCGGGTGTCCATGGGCGGCGGTGATTACTTTCCATCAGGTGACCCGCTTGCTCGTTTGCCTCCTTCTGCTATAAAAAAAAAAAAAAAAAAAAAAAAAAAAATAATTTCTATATTGACCCGACCGGGGATCGAACCCGGGACCTCAGAGATGGCGACACCATGAAAACCGGTGTACAAACCACTCGACCAAGGAGGTCGTCAATACAGGGCGTCCCACGGATATGCCACATGGAGGGAAAGTACCTTGATTGTAGATGGAACATTTTACTGAAAGAAGACATTATTTGAATATGAAAAAACAATTTAAACTGCATTCATGGATATTTCAATAATTACATGGTTGAACCGGGAATCGAACCCGTTACATAAGAAAAATAATCATGGAAAGGCTTCATCTTAGGGATTATTTTTTGCTAAATAACATAGTGTCACAAATAAAAGGAAGACTATGAATTTTAACATTTTTAATACAAAATTAATCAATTTATGTATGTAATTATTTCAATGTCAGTTGTACCTATGTCCTTACGGCAATGTCAGCTTTTCATTTTTCTGAACAAAATTTCACATCAAATGTTAAAATTCATGGTCTTCCTTTTATTTGTGACACTATGTTATTTAACAAAAAATAATCCTTATGATGAAGCCTTTCTATCGGTATGATAAAGCTAAAGGATGATTATTTTTCTCATGTAACCATGTAATTATTTAAATATCTATGAATGCAGTTTAATTTTTTTTTTTAAATCCAAATAATTCTTTCAGTAAAATGATCTATCTACAATATTCAAGGTACTTTCCCTCCATGTGGCATATCCGTGGGACGCCCTGTATACTATCACTCCCTCTCTTCCCTTGGATGTCGTAAAAGCGACTAACGGACTAAAGACTGCACATACTTCTAACAGCATAGAGCGGCGATGGGCTCACCACCTGTAACGCTAAGCACATGTGCAGTCCCTATTCGGAGAAAAGCGGACTATGGTAGAGGACTGCTTTTGCTGTCCTCATTAACTAATTAGTCTCTGACTAACCCTTCGGGGATAATAGTCGTGATTATTTATACTTATGTATGTAGATGTTAACGTGCTTAAATTCTTTTACGTACTTCAAAGCAAGTAAGGAAAATGTATTGCATTTGCACTACGACGAATAAAACTAATATTATGTTCGCAACTTCGCTTATAATTTGTTTGAAAGTCCTTGCTTGTTGGCTACACGGAGCAGTTGTATGTAGCACAGTATCAAAAGGTAAAAAACTGTCGCTGGTCGCCGCCACCACCCCACCGCCGTCGCCGCGACCGCACTTTGTCGGCACTTTTTGTCGCGATACGCGTGACTGTTTTCGTAATCGTATACCGATCTGTTTGGAAAGCCATGATCAGGTAGCGATGCAGTAATAAATATGATAATAACGTATTGATATTATGATGACATCGTTAAAATGTTTATTACTTAACAACGCGTATTGAGTTTCCTGGTGTTCGCTTGTTTAGCGACAAAAGGCAGAATGAAGTTTCTATTTCAACTTTACTGCCGCCAACATGAACAGCCGGGCTCTTCTCCCGTAAACAATAATAGCAAGGTTTTTCATACCTTCGACTTAGCTGAAAGCGATTACCGTAGCCTATTGACGTTTGCGACACCATAGATATCACCTACGAGTCTACGTCTCTATTATTCTAAGACCTACGCATTGCCGACCATAAAGCATATATGAGGAGTTTGGGCGGCTATCAGGCCTATACGGCACCCCTGATGAGAAGCGGTTTCCGTATTTTTGCAACACCATGTTGCCGCATTGCCTTAAAGTTTAAATAGTCGGCAACGAATATGATTTTGGATCATAACCCACCGCGCTGGCACCACCAATCTCTCTCTCTCTCTCTCTCTCTCTCAAAGTACAGAGGGGTTCGAGGTCCTAATTGGATCAACCACAGAATCTATATCTGTGGGATCAATCGGCGATGACAAAGTAGAAAGGAACTTAGGCAAAAATTACGAAAAGTGTCACGTAGCGGTGAAAGAATACTACCACCCCGTCTTTTCCCTTGGGTGTCGGACGGACGGACGGACTAGAGACTGCACATACATCCAACAGCATAGAGCGGCGATGGGCTTACCACCTGTCACGCTGAGCACAGTCTTGTGCAGTCGCTATTTGGTGAAAAGTGGACTATGGTAGAGGAATGCTTTTCCTGTCCTCATGATTAGTTGTTTGTAAGAATTTGATGTATAATATACTAAATAATATTATAGAATTTGATGTATGACATAAAAAATAATAATTTAGAATTTGATATGGGTATATGATTCAATCCTACTAATATTATAAACGCGAAAGTTTGAAAGTATGGATGGATGTTTGTTACTTTTTCACGTAAAACTACTTAATGGATTTGGATGAAATTCGGTATACGGATAGTTTATAACCTGGTTGTTAATCCAGGTTATAAACTATCCGTATGGATACACATAGGATATTTTTTATCCAGATATTCCCACGGAAACGGGAACCACGCTGGTGAAATCGCGAGCAGCCGCTAATAAATATTTTTTTTGTAATTATTATTATTATATTTAAAATTAAATCAATATTTAAAATTGAGTCAATTAATATTATTTGCATGCCAGTTTTGATAAAACATGTATGTACATTATTATAATGATAAGCTCTATATTACCATGTTTTAGGCGAATAAATGATTTTTGATTTTGATTGCCTAGTCTCTTGACTAACCCTTTAAGGGATAATAGTTGTGATTATATGCATGTATAAATAAAAATGATTTGCCGAATGTATGAACGGCTGCATCTATCTGGCTATTTCTTTTTTCGTTGTGTTTATTAATATAATTTGTTTTTATTAAATCTGTAAAACAACAGGTTATGGGTGTACACGCGGACGAAGTGGCCAGCAGGCCGCCAGCATTTTATAACTCGTTCCTAAAACACTAAAGGGGAACACCCAGCGCCATCTGTTGAGGAGTAGTATAACCTCCAAGCTCCTCGGTTTAAAGCAATTACATTACGATTGCTTTATATTTAGACCTTTCCTGGAACAATCCGTTTTAATTAGAACAAAGGGGTATTGTTTGTAAAGTTATCTACGAAAAGGTGAGCACAATTCATTCGTCAACTCCAAGCAAATTTCTATGAAAACCTTAAATGTTTTTTCAGGATATTATTAATACGTTTTATTGACAACAAAGGTAAATTAATGTTTTATATTTTAGCGTTTTATTAACGCTTAAATATACTTAAGTAAAATTTTAAACACTGAAAAAAGACAACAACCTGTCAACCGCCCGGAATGCGGAAGGTGCGTGGTTCGATTCCCGCCTGAGGTTGTCGTCTTTTTTCAGTGTTTAAAATTTTAACAAAGGTAAATAAAGAAATGCGTATTATGCAAACAGGTAATTTTTTTTGAATATTTTATTATGGGTTTTTTAATAAGTTTAATCCAGCGATATATATATGTTACACTAGATAGGCCCTTCCGAACACGCACTATTGAGTCGACTGGACACCTTGCTTTTTTTTTTTTTTTTTATAAAAGAGGGAGGCAATCGAGCAGGCGGGTCACCTGATGGAGAGTAATCACCGCCGCCCATGGACACCCGCAAAACCAGAGGAATCCCAGACGCGTTGCCGGCCTTTCTGTGAGGAATAGGTTTAAGGAAGGAATAGGAATTGGGAGGGTGTGGGGGGGGGGGGGAGGGGCCTCCGGAACCCTCACTGGTCGGACGAAACACAACAGCACCAAGCGCCATTATTTCACGCCGAATATTAGTGAGAGGGTGGTATTACGCCGGGCGAGCCGGCCCAATGCGTGCTGCAACGCAGCGTGGCTCTACCACTCAGTCAGTGTCACTCATTTAGCGCCACCCAGGGATCACGTGTAGGGTCTCAAGGGTAAACCTACGGACGCGAGCAACTTTGACCCCCAGAGAGCTTTAAAGTGTGGCTTTGACATTCGCGCGTGCTGAGCAGCGAAAATAATTCTTTATTTCTTTTCAAAGTGTACACCTAGACGTTTACTACAATTCAGTTGTCAAATAAGTGAAATTAATTGTTATTCAAGTCATTATTATGTAGTTACTCGTATATCATATTATTGGAATAGAAAAGATATTTTTTCAATTATTGTTATTGACAATCTATTTGGGACGCCATCTTGATAGACATTACGTTGTCTTTGGCCGATCTGGCGCTGCGGCGGCGCTTCGATGTCTGTCTGTTGATTAGACGACATTTAAGAGGAAACACTACGTCGACGTGGCATGCAAAATTCTCATACAAATCGCAAAAAAACGACGTTTTGTAGTCCCCTGTTTCCTCCTTCAGAACTGGACCAATTTTTATTACTTTTTCAGCATCGGTTAAAGAAAGAAATTTACTGTGTCTGTATGTTTAATTTTTTTGCATTAAGTAATTTATTTAATAACCAGGAGCCTTCAAAATTTAGCGAAAACACTCCGTTTAAGGGCTTCTTCAAAAACATTAAGTGGCTAGTTTAACAAAAAAAAATAAACATACAGACATAGAAAATCTCTTTCTTTAACCGATGCTGAAAAAGTAATAATTTTTTTTCCAGTTCTGAAGGAGGAAACAGGGGACTACGAAACGTCGTTTTTCTGTGTTTTGTATGAGAATTTTGCATGCCACTTCGACGTAGTGTTTCCTCTTAAATGTTTAAGCGCTGCAGCGGCTGCAGCGAACTTTAGGTCTCTCATTCCAGAATTTGAACAAATGGTTTGTATGAATGTTCTTGTCCATACTTCTAGGTCAATGCTTTAATCACGACTACTATCCCCGAAGCGTTTGTCAGAGACTTAGGCAATGAGGACAGCAAAATCAGTCCTTTGCCATAGTTCACTTTTCACCAAATAGCGACTGCACATGTGCTCAGCGTGACAGGTTGTGAGCCCATCATCGCTCTATACTGTTGGAAGTAGTTGCCTTTTACGACACCCAAGGGAAGAGACAGGGTGGTAGTATTCTTTCACCGCTACAGAACACCGTTATAATAAATTGGCTTTAATAAAATTTTCTAATTCCGATCAAAATAGGCTTGGTTATTGTGATATTGAACTTAGAAATTATCGTATGGATTTTAAAGTGGCGTGAAATGCGTAAGTACTTTTATTATTAATAATACTCTTTTCAGAAGGTAGGTACTGTATTTATTTGTTGAAAAAACCTTATCTCCCCGATTTAAAAAAAATATTATTTTATTTTTCTTGTACTGGCTTGTTCGGTTTGCACATTTTGGTTGTATAAAGTACTAGATATATTATTTCAGCTCATATGTTTAATTGAAAATTATATTCCCCCATCAATCTTCGACAGACTGCAGACATGTCGCTTCTCTTTCCTGCCAAGTAAACCCAAACTTGTACTTTGATTGTCCTAAATTAAAAACATTGTTGACTTAAATCCTTGACGTTGATTTACCTCAAATTTTAAACATTTTATATTCCTTTAATAATGTTCCTTTTAATTAGCTTGCGTACTACCTCGCTTCTAATTAGTGCGCACCGCAAACAAACCACTTTTTCTATGTTAATTGACATCTTTGTTGTACCGGGGCAGGGTACAGATTGCTGGTTTGCGTGCAATAGATTGCTGTTGAGTCTTTTTCTCAAATGGTTTTTTTTTTATTTTGCATTACATGCTTGTTTTTTTATTTTATAGTTATTGTCATTTTCAGTCAGTCAAACAATATAATGGGAAATAAGGTAATGTGGCTAATGTGTTATATTTTTTCTTTTTATCTACTACTTTTTCTTGCCTTTTTGTTCTACACTTCTTCATGCCTGTAGTTGTATTAATTTTTATTCTTAAATTACATTTTACTTTACTTTCCTCTGAACTTCTATACAGTCCACTTACTTATATTCTTTTTCTCTGTTACAGTAGGTTTCGAATGAAAATCAAATACTTACCGAAGAATCTTTGCGAGCGCATCCTTGTCACGGAAAAATCGAAAACTTCGACAAAGTTTGCTACAAAAGAAATGTTCAAATGAAAAGGCACATTATAACAGATTTTCAATAAGCAGCAACGGGGAGGAATATAAGCAAATAGGGAGGTGTTTTATTGTGAGCAGAACGAAAGGATCGGAAGATTCCGGTGGCGCTGGCCCTTTGTGAAGTCGCCTTGGGGGCCTAATACTAGGGCGGCCCCGTTAAAGTATTTCCTGAGACCGGAATTTGAATGGTAACAAAAAGTTTCTTTTTTTCGTCACGAAAACAATTGAATTGCCCGTTCTAAAGAATATTTATCAGAGTAGATGTCTTAAAGGTCAAACTTTGTGTCACGGTTAGGTACTTATTTCTAATGACAAAGCTTAAAAATTATATTCTGTTACCAGCCCACGTTGGGCCGTGGTGGGTTATGGTCCGATCACTACGTTTTATTTTCAAAATAAAATAAATAATTTATTAGGCTACGCAGGATATTTTGTATAAATTTAACTGTTTAGAAGTGGACTAGCTAGTTGTTTTATGCTGTCAAATTCATACGTGACAGACAGTCTCATGGCACAGACCATGGACGGGGACGAGTGACGAAAGGTTGCAGGGGCGGGAAAGAAGTGGGCGGGTGGCGGGGCCGCGTAGTAATATCGTCAGTTGAGTGCAGATGTCTCCCCTCACCCGTCGCCCGCAGACCCCCATGGTCTGCGGGCGACGGCTGTCACGAGACTGTCACGTACGTATTGCCATCCTATAGAAAGAAGCGTGCTTCCATTTGCTACCATAAGGTGGAATTCTTAGCTTGTTTAGACACAAGTTGCCTCTGCCCTATGGCTATTACAGCGTAACCGGTGAGGCAAGTAACAATATTGATGAGTCAAGTCTAGATTCACCGCTCACGGCAAAACACAACAATGTTACAATTTGTCCTCCTGTGGTGGGCTAGTCATGGCCACCGCATCCATCGCCAATATTGCTAGAGAGCGACCCGTTCAAATCCGCGTCGATCCCGGACCGCCCGTCTCCAGACTGATGTTTACCTTATATCTCCGTCGAATTACTTATTCAAATCTTGAGCCCAACCTAATTTTGTAGCATGTACTTATTGGCTGCATTGTAAAGATTGTTCGCTCTGTAAATGTTGGCCCAATATTTGGTCAGATGTAAATAAGATTTTCGTTGTAAGGTTTGAATTTTATTATGGTAATATTGTTAGATTGGAGTTATTTATTTTGACCAACATTAGAAACACTGGTTGTATTATGCTACTTCATAGTGGCTTCGCCCAATCTACGAAATATATATATTTTTACGATTTACAAAGCTAATACACATTTGTGAGGATAGGACTAGTTTCATGATAGAGATTGTTCCGTGATATCTCGCATTTGAACCGAGCACATATTCGACATATATACCATCTCGCTGAGTTACAACTCTATTTACACAATACTAAAGCGTACTGATGTTATGTACTAACTTTTTGACCACTAAGGAGCAATTGATGACCTCCTTGGTCGAGTGGATTGTACACCGGTTTTCATGGTGTCGCCATCTCTGAGGTTCCGGGTTCGATCCCCGGTCGGGTCTATTTAGAAATTATTGTTTTTCTAAATTGTTTCGGGTCTGGGTGGGTTATACATTATCTATGTATAATAAGTATGTATTTAAGTATTTTAAGTATGTATATCCGTTGTCTAATAACCATTGATCGGAATAGGTAGAGTTTTTTCATGACTTTGCAACGTTTGCATAACATGGATATGCCCATATAGATTTTGTTATTTCCGGTATCCGGTAAACTTAATACATTTATTTAATATTTTCACTTCTTCGCTTTAACAGCCTATGCCCCCACTGCTGGGGTACAGGCCTTCTCTATGGATGAACACAGAATATATAGGTATAGGGAGACTAGGCCATAACCCACCACTCGGGCTCAATGTGGATTGGTGGGTATTAACGACTGCTAATGCAGCAGGGACCAACAGCTTAACGTGCCTTCCGAAGCACGTAGGAACTCGAGTTAATAAATTTTTAGACACCCATCCAATGACCAACCATTGCGAAAGTTGCTTAACCACCACAATCGCGCCCGCAGGCGCTAACCATCTGCGCCAACGAGCTCCTCTATTAAATATATTTCAAATGAAAACTATCTACCTGTGTGTGTGTGTGAGTGATGTAAATAAATGTGTACAAAGATTTTTTTCGAATCCAATACTGTAACGACAATTTACATTCTTGTACTAAGATCAGTGCAAGACAGGCATGCAAATAGTGAAAATTAAATAAAAAGAAATTCTCTAATAGAAACGTTCATTTCAAGTTTGCATTATATACCTGCGCTGCACTATCTAATTTCTTCATAGTAAGCGCGAAAGCAAATACAGTACCTGTTGTATTGTACTTGCTTTAGCAAATCAAATTTCCCAAATGTAATTCGCACCTTCGATGGAACAAGGACAGAAATTGCACATTTGCAATTTTACAGGAGAGTTATTTTAAGATTTTTTTGGCATTCAGTATGGTATTACTTCTTTGATATTACTTTAAAGTAATTCTTCTTTTTTAAACATGTTCAAAAATGTTATCAAAAAAAAAAATTGTTTTTTTTATTAATATTTTTTTAAAGGGAGGGGTACAATTTGTGCCTCTGTTGTTCCAAAATGTAAATTATTTTGTAGTTACGACCATATTTGAGCTCACATTCACTAGCAAAATTATTTGGAATAAAATAAAGATAACCTAAAGTCAGTGAAAATAATTATCTTTTTAAATCTTTCACTCTAATTATTTTAATTACAGTTTGAATTTTGGCTTATTTCCAACTTTCTGATTTATAGCTGCTCTTGTATGGGGTATGTCTCTGAATCTCTAATAAAAATCGCTTTCTTTTCGGTAATTTGGAAGTTTTTTCATCAACATCTTTGCTTAGGTTCAAATTAACATGATCAGATTAAAACTTATAATAAAGAATGAATCGAAGTTCATCGCTTTTACAGTGAATTTGTATTTTGTGAGAGTGAATTTATACAGTTGTGACTTTTTCTATCCAAAATGTTTATGATTTATAAATAAAATCAAAAACATATTAGACAGACAAGGTCACAACTATTTGAACGGCTTTGTCCCTCCAATTATGTAATCATAAATTAGGCACAAGTGTGCTAGATGTGTCTTTGTCACTCCAGAAATCTAATCCGTTAAAGGGCATATTTACCTTTACGACTTTATCACTCCATGTGACAACGGATTCGCTTGGCGCGGACGACGCAACTGATCAATGAGATTTTTTCGCGCCAAGATAGTGAAAAAAGGCGCCAATAAGACAAAGCCACTTCTTTTCTCTGGCGGTTTTTGAAGGAACTAAATAAGTGTCTTTGTTCCTCCAGTTGAAAGGGTACTTTTAAAGCATTTTGGCATACTTAAGTCATTTTTGCATTTTTGACAATTGTGCCCTTTTTCCACCGAACCTTGTTTTTTTTTTGTTGGGTTCTTAATAATCAGGACAAGGTATGTACGTATTAAAGAAAATGTTCTTGTGTTGTGTTGTGTGTGGGTTCTCTAGTGTTTTATAATTATCTTCGAGAATTGATATTATTCATTCTAGTCATAAACCTACGCCCTGTGTACGTATGTGTAAGTATAACCCTATGTACGCACGTGGTGTTCTGAAATAATACAAACACACATCAGTTTGGTACGTGAAAAAGATATCCCCAAAAGGCCCGATAAACGATACGCCGCCGCCGGAACGGACACATACTCGATTACGTATGTCGGTGATATGACGTTCCGGCACGGCAAAAATATAAAAAAACGACTGGTAGGTAGGTATGCAATATATACTGTGGTGATATAATGACCCAATAGAAATTCAATTGTTGTAACTTCTAGGAGTCCTCGTGCCAGACAAGGGAATAATGATTGCTAGCATTACACCTCCAACTCTTTAACCCGGCGTCCGCACAGTGGAGAATTGTAACACCGAGTGCACGGTTGGGTCAAGTTGACCCATGATAAAAACTAATGTAATTCGAATATGTGAAATGATTTCGAGAAACCATACCCACAATTCAATTAATTTAGTATAACTTGTATGCTTTTAAGGGAACTTAACCTAAAGAATCGTTAAACTTTAGTTGTTTTTAATTAAACTAAAAGTATGTGAAAAATAAGAAAATTTGTCAATTTTTCTTCTATAGCATTTAGGCAACGCACTGATTCCTCTTCTCCTTTCATTGCAAAAAAAACAATAATATAAATAAAAATAAAAAAAATATTGGAATATTTGGAACAAAAGTACGACATCGAGAGTAAGGTTGGGTCATATTGACCCTTTCTGTCGTTTGGTCACATACTACTGAATCGGTAAAAGACGAGGAGGAAAGATAGTATTAGCTCCAGCTACTGAAAAGTACATCAACGTCGCACTATATTTTTGAAAGATATCCGCGCTTCAAAATGACGTGGGTCAAATAGACCCAACTGTGCGGACGCCGGGTTAAGAAGACTTAACTTTTTTCTAATTTTTCAGAAGCACGTAGACTTTTGTTGCTTGAACCGCGTTTGCCTAATCGTTTTAAGTGAATACGTGACTTAAGAATAGCTCAATATCTAGCCTTACATTCCGCCGCCATTGCTGTTTGGCGAAATGATTGTGGATTCGGTTTCAATTGTGAGAATTGTGACGGTGAGCAGCCAGACAGATGCGAGGAGATATTCGATCACCGCAGTCTTACCGTCTGTTGGGATTTCAAATTGCATTTTGGTATTGCATTGCACTATCCCCACTATTAATGAAGAATTAAGCATTGCAAAGTGTCACCGTCATATAAAATAAAAAGTTGAAATAATTTTATTATCGCCTCGCTAACGCCCCAGTGGGCGAGTGGTAAAGCGCTAGGGTCGAAATCCGGAGGTCCCGTGTTCGATTCCCAGGTTAGGCAAAGTGTGCTCATATTTTTCGATGAATAAGATCTTGGTGAGAGATAGAGGTCTTTGCGCTACAGTGGGATATTATATTACCTAATACAGTATAAGACGTACTTACTCATTTTTCATTTATTTATTTTGTGATTACAATGAAGATCGTCCATCAATTTCAATAATGGCTTTTAAAATATGGAGATTGCTCATCTTGCTAAAAGCATTTTATAAAACACTTTAGGGACTACTACAAATAAAAAACTCTTCTTGCCTTAACTAAATTTTATTAGCCTGGTATATTCGACAACGTTAAATCAACATTGTTAAAAAAATCTTCGAAGAAAATTAGAACAAAGTCTAACTTGTTGAAATAAAATCATCTTAACATTTTAAAGTAAGCAACCTCATTCTGCAGGCGTACCACACACAAATTAAATTCTCCATTACCAAACATTTAAATGCAAAGCTCGAAGGGAGAGGTAATTAAGCTGAAGAAATGCAATGAAAATATTCTTAATTAAGAAACCATTTCTTATTCTTACTTTTTAATCCACCTACTTAAGCCAGTCTGGTAACAAGGAAAACATAACATTTTCATATTTTAATGATAGCTACTTAATAAGATGTTTATTTTTTTTATATCATTAAAGTCCTTTTGAAATAGTTGTAAACCAGATTTCGGTTTGGCTTTCGGTTTGCATGAAAAATGTTCTTCGATAAATATATTTATCGAAGAACATTTTTCATGCAAACTATTCAAAAGGACTTTAGATAGGGCATTTTCAAATTTGTATTTGGCACTGTTCTTTTTTCCGGTTGCCGGAGTTTCTTGCCGGTTCTTTTAAAACCAAGTTCAATAAACATACGAACCGATGGTGTTGCGACATTCATAAGTGCTCAGTTACGCTCCATATTTTTACGTCAATGTCGTAAAATGTCCAGTGTCGAACTTGCGTCCAGATCGTAAGAAGTCCATATCTTACAGAGTCTAAGGAGTGCCACGTCTAAGTCTCCTACGGTTCAAATCGTGAAAAGTTTGTAGCCTAAACTGAATAAATTGAACTTAACCACCTCTGTGGTCTAGTGGCTCAGCCACCGGTTTCAGACCCAGAGGTCCCGGGTTCGGTTCCCAGCGGGCGTACATCTTTGTGTGCTCGGTTTTGTTTGTGGTAGGGCTGTTAAGTCCGCCTGGCTAGATACCATCATCTTATCTAAGTGTGTCGCCGTAACAACGATGTTTATAGCATTGTTGTGTTCCGACAGTTTGAGATAAGATAGCCAGTTCCTCAGTGGTTGAAGATTCCGGATGAAGCGTGCTTCCACCTTCGGCCTTATCGTCACTTACCAGCAGGTGAGATGAAGGCCAAGAACTTACCCGTTGCCAAATAAAAAAAAATTTAAAAAACATGTTTGTTTGCATTTATTTCTTTTTCCATGTTCATTCATTCGCGAGCGGGAAGGCGGTGCTTGCATGCTGCAACCAAGCTTGATAGACCAGTGAGTTAGCGGAATTAACACGACATATTTTTATTATCATTTTAACATACGTGCTTAGACTTACGACTATTATCTCCGTAGGGTTAGTCAGAAACTAGGCAATTAGGACTACAGGAGCAGTCCTCTGCCATTAGTCTACGTTTCACCAAATGAAGCGTGGACTGGCGGCTTTCGCAAAAAAAAGTCAAATATTACGATTCTTGAAAATCTGTCTTGTTAAGTTAGTAAAATTGTTGTGATCCGACAATAAGAGATAAGAGAGCCTCAGTGCTTTAATACATATAAACAAACACAATAGTAACTTTATTTACATAGGTAGGTAAGTACGTCTGTGGGTAATAAAATCGTTATGTATTTATTCATTGCTGAAAAAAATGGCAACACATTCCCGAAATACCTAGGGAAAAGGGTGTCACAGAATTATGGATGATATCCAATACTTCATTCGGCATAAAGTATGAAGTGTTCGATCTCATTTACAATTTTATTACATACTTGCCATATGTTAAAAGGTCAGTGGTTCATAACGTAGTAGGTATATTATGTATAAACATCAACATTAAAATAACTTACCTACATACATAAACACAAGATTATTTCCCTAAGGTGTTGTTTATTTAGTTAGTCAGAGACTAGGCAATGAGGACCGCATTTTTAGTCCTCTGCCATAGTACCTACACGTTTCACCCAATAATAACATTAATAACTGCACATGTGCTGAATCTATGTGCAGTCTTTAGTCCGTTAGTTACCTTTTACGACACCCAAGGCACAATACATATACACACATCAAAAGTGTCTAGGGATCAAGCATTTTTATGCGGATTTCTTGAGATTGAGATGTGGCTTTGTAATAAATTTATGATTTTATAAATTTATATGGATCCTTTTTGGTGCATTTCATAATTTGAAACAGGAACTTTCAATCAATTTCTAGTAAAAGATGAAAATCAGCTGTCAATATTTTTCCTATAAAAACATACAACGCATTGAAGACATTATTAGTGCTACTGTTTCCCTACTACTGATTAAAACCAACGTTATTATGGAGCGGCGACGTCATTTAAGCAGGGAAGAAATGCTCAGAGCCGTGGGAATGATAGAAGCTGGTTCCCGGCAACGTACTGTGGCTTTAGCTCTGAATACAAGTCAGAGTGTTATCAGTCGACTTTGGACACGTTACCGAAGCACTGGTACCGTGGCTGAGCGCCATGGAGGACGGTATCGCTGCACCACACGGAGACAAGACCGATACATTCGAATCACAACTCGAAGAGCTCCAACAATAACCGCCATGATGTTAGCCGTGAGGCTTCATCACTCTTCAGGGAACTTAATTAGCGACCAAACAGTCAGAAACCGCTTGCATGAAGTGAACCTTCATTCCTGAAGACCGCTAAGGGTACCACCTATAGCAATGCACAATCGTAGGATTCGATATCAATGGGCTCTTGAACACAGAAATTGGGCAGAAGAACAATGGCGTTTCGTGTGCTTTTCTGATGAGTCTCGTTTTGGTATGAGACCAGATACAAGACGTATACGACACTGGAGAACCCCTGGACGCCAACAGCGATTAAAATCCTGCCAGGAAGTCCATCCTTATAGTGGTGGAACCATCATGGTATGGGCGGGTATTTGGATCGGCGGAAGAACTGAGTTGATTTGGATCAGAGGCAACCTCAACGCTCAAATTTATGCTGAGACGATTGTATCAAACGTCATCGTTCCTCTACAAGTGCAAATCGGTCCCTTATTTCAGTTAATGCATGATAATGCACGACCGCACACCGCAAGAGTTGTAAGACAGACTCTCGCCGCAGCTAACATCAATGTCATGCCCTGGCCTGCTCAGTCGCCAGACTTGAACCCGATTGAGCATGCATGGGATATGCTACAGAGAAGAGCTCTGCCGAATATGGAGGGTATCCAGTCGCAAGAAGACCTTTTTTTGTTGTTGCAACGAACATGGGCGGCCATTCCACAGCGTGATTTGGATGAACTCATTTTGAGTATGCCAAACCGATGTTCTTGTGTTGTTAGTGTTCGCGGTAGAAACACGGATTATTAATTGTTTAAGTTACCCAATAAAATTTTAAAGAAAACTGTTATTTCAGTCTTTTTTTCGAACTTTAATGTTAGTGGTTCAAATATCAAAAGTCCCTTTATTAGGAAAATGGCAAATTTCTTTATTAATGCAAAGGTGACTTGGTTTATCGTTACTGTAGACAAACGAAAACACTTTATTTAATGAATCCTTAAAGAAAATTTTAATTAATATCAATCAGGAGAAAAGTTATTGCAAAAATATATGTTGATCCCTAGACACTTTTGATGTGTGTATTATGCCTAAGGGGAGAGATGGTTAATAGTATTCTTATAATAAAATAAATAAAGCTAAATTAGCTTCGAAAAAGCTGGGTGTGCGTAGAGCGGGTTAGTATTTCACGACGGCCCACCGCTTACAACTGTACAAAGCACAGGTCAGGCTGCATATGGCATACTGCTCCCATCTTTGGTCCCTATCTACTGACCCCGATAGATAGGGTATCGCAGCTGGAACTACGGGTCCGGCTGTGTTTTCATTGGTACTACGGGGTTCCGGTTCAAGCCCCACGCTGGTTGTGCCTTGACCGGCGCCTCCGGCGAGATCCGGACGTGGGTTGCACTCGTAGTGGCTTGTGGTTAGCTGTAGAGCTTGGGAATGTTCATTTGTCCTGGTATTTGTGTTCCAGGAATTCCAAACTCGCGCACAGCGAGTGGGGCCTAGTAGCGGTCTCTGAGGGGCCGCAGAAGCGAAAAGTCCTGCGGAGAACGTGAGTTTCCCTTATAGTTGGCAGCTTTTTCCGGTGGTTCTCATTGGACATTGGTGTTGACATCTCCGGTACTAGTCTGGATAACTAGTAGAGGCGGCCCTCTAGATGCCGTAGCCGCCGGTTCAGCCAGCCGCGTAGGACGTAGGAACTGGCTAGGCGCCCGGATGGGTTACGAGAAGTGAGTGTGCTTACTACTCGGCGACCAAGGTGGACACTTGGGAGTCGACTTTAGAGTCGACGACCTTAGCAGTGGCAACTGCGAGTTGTGCCCTTCGTGCAACGAAAAGTAAGCGAGCTCGACAGCTCCGGTTACCTATCTGGACAATAGACAGTGAACTACACGTGTTCACGTGGAGACTCTCCCGAGACACTAGTCTAATGAGTACCGAATGAAGAGCGTGCTTCGGCGGGCACTGATTTGGCGTGAAGACCTAACGCAGATGGTATCCTGCGCGAGTGTTCTACCAGCGCAGGGACGTCAGGCACTTCTTGCATAACCTAAAGGTGCCAGTACAAATAAAATTTAGTGAATTAGGAGAGGGATGCTCCCATCTTTGGGCTAGAGCACACCTGTACCAACTACTTCCATTTGACCGCATTCAACGCAGAGCTGCACGAATTGTCGACGATTATACGCGCGACGCTAAGACGCTATTTCAGATCGGCTCGATCCACTGGCTCTTCGGAGAGACGTTGCGTCTCTCTGCATGTATCATGGGGAGTGTTCTGAGGAATTGTTCGGCTTGATCTTTGTCGCTAATTTCCTTATAAATCTTTTATCTATAATCTAACGTGTCATTATGATTTGTGCCATAATGATCATGTGTCCGATAATGTTTCTACATAATATCACGTGCCATAAAATTGAAATCCTTAAATACAGTATGCCCTAAATTTGTTTGTCATAAATATTACAATCATAATATTAAAAAGACAATACGCTTTTCTTTAATAGTTAAAAGTCCTTAATAATATTGATATCCATACACTAGGTAATGTAATGTTTATTTGTTTGTTTTACGCTGCGCTTCGCGATTGTCTTAAATTTCTAACTTATTACGTGACCTACAGGAGTATAAACCATCATCTGAATGATGCTTTATAATAATATTGTTAGGACTGACCATTCGGACTAACATACATTATACAATATAACACATAGGACACGTGACTTCATATAGCAAGAATAAATAGGATATCTAATTATTATAACACCCGATATTATGACATAAAAGCATTAGAATTAAAGACGATTAGGTAAAATAAAATTTCGTATACGCGAACGTTATTGATAGTGATGATTATAGCAAACGCGTTAGGGATTTTGATTTTCGGACGAGCGATATTCGGAGAAGAAAATGACTACTACCGTCTTGAAAATTCCGGATGTAATGTGCTTCCGTCTTCATCTTCATTGTCATATCACTCTTTCTTTTTCTCTAATCCCACACTATCTCATTACTAGGCATAGGCAAGCGATGTACTTTGGCAAAATAAAAAAAAACACAAAGCAAGTTTTTTTAAATTCTTAGGTCATGATTAATTAATGAGTATATTTCGTAATTGAACATAAGATCAATATTTACCTACGCTGTAGATACCATTCAACCTTATATTCCAGCTTGAATATTAAATTGAACAGGTATCTGGATATAATTACAGGTTTAAAGAGATCAAGTGCAGTTCACGGCACATCTTGCGGTTATAGAAGGGTGACAAAGCTACTGTAGAATAAGGAGACAAATTTAAAATAAAATCATATTCGATGCATTTTACAAAAGTCGTGAATCAACTTGGAGATATGTTCTGATAGACTTATCGTTCGTCGAATCGTTTTAACTTAATATGGGTACTACTCTTTGCAAGTGATATGGTTAAATAAGTACTTTAATTTCCTACTTACCACACGACGCTATATACATGTAGTACCATATTGTTTGCTACTTTTCAAATAATATGTTTTTCGCATGTCACACATCGTTAAAACTGTTACCAATTTAAAGATGACTAACTAGACTTTTTGATTAGCTTATACAGGGTCTAACAATATTAATAAGCCAACGTTTAACGCAGCTATACATCACACTGAGCATGCTCGCCAAATTTGGTCCCAAACTACAGGCTCGTTACCGAGATAATCAACAAAACATTATCATAATTCACCAAAAAATACACCCTTTCCAAACCCGCTACAGCTGTACTACACGCACACAAAGATAGCCGAACATGCACAATAAACTCGGAGCACACTGAGCTATCTTTTTATTAACGCTTGCGTGCGTGTTAGTAAAAATACAGCATGTTTCATGATGCGCATTATTTAAATTGATTTAGTTTTTCAGAAAACATAACTTTGAAAAATCACATTAACTGGAGCCCATTTTTTGTCATTGTATTCAGAATGATGTATAGATACCGCCCTTAAACAGCAAAATCAATAAGCGAACTTCATATTTTGTACAAAAGGTACAAAATATGAAGTCATTTTACTAAGTAAAAATATGATAAAATGGAATGAAATAGGAGAGACCTTTGCCCAGCTGTGGGACACTATAGGTTAGCTGGAAAAAACTGATTGATTGGAACAGAAAAATGAAACTAACAATTAATAGAACCATATTGTCCTTAATTTATATCCACTATGGTAACACGAATTGAACCAGATATACCAGATTAGCCCGATACATAATAATATTGAAGGAGGAGACTTTATAGCTTCGTATTTCTGCCGCTGACACTAATCCTTTCAAAGTTGGTAGTAATTCTTGACTTTGCGCTATTTTTAACTTTGAATATTGGCTGGCATTTTAAAACAATTTATCTTACAAACATAAAACGTAGGGAAAGTTTGGGAGAAAGCGAAATATAAATATGTAAAATCCGTTTTGGTAAGTAACTTATAGAATGAAAAACATTTTCACATTTGTGGTATGGGCAAAGTAGAGTATATTATATATTTTCGCTAAAGGCGTCTTTTTGAGTATGAAACATTAATCAGCTTATCCGAAGAATATTGAAATTATTTGATAGACTACCTACTTGATAGAAAATTTGATAAACCGGAAGGCATAATAATAATTTTTACATAAAACATAAGAGCTTTTTGGAATGTAAAGAATGTAGCACCATATTTTAAGAGGCTTATTACATTTTGAATGTGATTTTTGCGTAAAATGCCCATTTTCGCATTTTGTAGTAATTTTGCAGTTGTATTTATCGTTTTTATCGAAATAGGATAATAAATTTGTGCTTAGTATTACAAATCTCCATACTGTGAGCATAAGTTGAATTCGGACGGCCGGCGCATCGCATTTTGTAGGAATTTTGCTGTTGTATTTATCGTTTTTATCGAAATAGGATAATAAATTCATTATAAAATCTTTATTCCTCATGAAGTAACAATTACTCTGGTATAAATTTTGCTCAATAATATTATCGTAGATAGGAGAAATTCACAGTTAACTTATAGTGATTTTCGAAGTTTTTTGGTTTAGAATAAGATTTTTTTCCTATATAAAATCAATGATATCTAAAAATTCCGAGGCCACTACGCACTATTCGACTATATAACAGATAACATTATAATTTTTTTATTTCACTTCTCTACAACAGTAGTTCAATCGATGAGCTCAAAAAAGTGCCTTCGCGCACTTTATGAAAATTTTTCTCTGCAATTTTGGGTTTAATTAAAAAGTTAAGCTAAATTTACAAAAAGCGAGGCCACTACGCACTATTCCAATAGCTATTCTACACTATTCAATAAGTCATAATTGTTAATGTATTTTTGTTTCTGAGATCCATAACGCCAAAATTGGCCATTTTACGCAAAAATCACAGTCGAGATGTAATAGGCCTCTTAATTGGACGACAATAACATAGCAACCATAAATTCCAGAACTAAAGTAGGCTGGTAGTAGCCCTCACTTAATTGGCTGCTTGCCATACCAAAGAGTACAGTGGGTACAAATTAAATATCAAGAAAAATGAACGACGCCTCAAGATGTATTAAAAAAGCGGCCTCAATTGACTTTCATACCGTCTGTCTGTACGTAGCATGTTTTATTCAATGTTTTTACTTATCCCGCGTCGGTGTAGCCATGTCAGAAAAAAGGACAGGCTAACGAAATTGGAAACAATAGACGGCTGTAACCATAAAACATATATAAATAAAAAATTTACACGAGCCGACGTCAAAATGGCAAGTTGCTTTTTTGCCAATACTTTTCTTATCGTGACAAATGTCAAATCATTATTCTTGTTCTTTTATTTTGTTTTTGAAGTAAGTATTTTTTACTCGTACTGCTCATAAAATATTAATAAAATCTTATCAACTTATGTCATGTCAGGTATGGTATTGGAAACGGAGAGCAGGCAAGTTTTATTTTTATCACAGAAATTGAAAACATTTTACACTATTTTGCACGTTGATAGTCTTTCCTTGTAGGATGCCCTTACAGATTTTTCATAAAATTAAAAAAGAGAGTTATTATTGACCAATATAATCTAGCATTTAAGTTCATTTACATAGTTTTGTTTAACGTACCTACCATGTAAGCAGGCATGTAGTGTTAAATTTGGATATATTATGACATAATTTAATATAGATAGGTACTTGTCAATTACACGGACAAGTCATACCGTTAAATATCAACGAGAGACTAAGAACTACATAATTGAACAACGAATAAAAAAAAAGAAAATCAAGAAAATTCCAAATTAATCAAAATGCAATATAATAATATAACATGAAAACAATAATTACACCTTCACACTTTCAATTAAGTCAGATAAATGGAAAAGTCTTAGAGCTACGTAAAAGTTGATGACTTTGTTGTAATTATTTTGTATTTTGCGTATTTTGATCAAAGTAAACTGTGTGTTATTACAGAATCTTTCTAGACATTTAGTTTTAGCATTTTTAATCAACATTGGATCTCAATCAATGTGTTCTTATTGTCACGTTAAATTGAATCGCTATTCAAATTAATAAAAGCTTCGTTTGAGTGATATCAAACAATCCACTAATAGAATATATTCATTTTTACAAAAGAGAATTTCATTGAGGTTTTACCATTAACTCTTAAGCACTATCAAAGATAAATATAATATGAATATATGTATATGCGAAAATAAACGTAATAATTGTCGATTTATCATCCATAAAGATGTAGGTAACTCTATGCTAACTTATTTAAAAACCTCTAAAAATAAGTACTATGTAATAGTTCGTTCGATCTATTTGCAGGATCGATTTTAAAATGTTACATTTAAATATATTTTCACAAAATTGTAAAAGACACTATTTAGCACAGTACGATTCTCTGTCAGATTTGATAGGATTCAATAAGACAATCAGATTGTTTTTGATTCTTTTTAGGTATTTCCGACAAAAAAATCTCAGTTTTGATTAAGTCGTAAGTTAGCTGTCTATAATACTGCAGAGACGATCAATGAAGGACGTATTATATTTCATTTTTCCATTTTTCCGAGCTGGCAGCATCAAGACCCAAACATTTTGCTTTATTTATATCTTATTTATTCATACACAAGACAAGAAAACAACAAACCATGAAAAATTAAAACTTAATTAAAAAACTTAATAATATCTCATATAAATAAAATGCTTGCTTTTTGCCATTAATTTATTTTTATCGCTCCGTCTACCAGATGACAAAATTATATTCTTTACCAAAAAAAACACATTAGTTACTCCGACCTAATTCAGTTAATCGTTGCGAGAGATAAAATCTTTCTTAATCTTTTTTAAAACAAACAATGTCATATTTTATCACACACGCGGTCTGTCAGTGGGCCACCCACGTTGCTTCACTAACTGCCATACAACCCCGTTATAACTAACAAAATGCACTCCAGTCCGAATTAGACAACTCGTTTCACAGCCAATAAATTTAATAGACCCCGACTGGGCTTAGCGGCATTAGGGCAGACGCTCACGGCAGGCGCGACCTAAAACAGAATCAGGATCAGGATATACGAGGCATATGAGCTCAGCTGTTGTAATACCAGACACAATAGGAATTCAATTCTTAGCAACCGGAAACCTTAAGAACCGGAAATTCGGTCCTTCAAACGAGGCGTGAAGAAGCACTTTGTGGGCCGGCAGAGTAAGGGTGACTGATGCTACGTCTCTTACGCTGCACCAGTTGTCCTCGCGCCTGGACTTAATTTCAACTTAACATCAAGTGGAGTGGGGTCATTTGCCGGGCTTAGTATAAAAAAAAAACCTCTAGGTGTCTTCATGACAGACAAGTGGTTGACACAGTTTTAGGTCATTTAGAAGAGTAGAATAGTTTTACATTTGCTAATAGTAAAACTCGGGAGTCACGTGGGAGGCCTGTGCCTATCAGAGGGACGTTTATAGGCTGATGATGATGATGATGAATAGTAAAACTATAATAAAAGATCCAATATTGTTTCTTATGTTTACGAAATAAAGCCCGATCTCAATTTGCCTGACTAAACAGTCAGACGTTCGAAGGCTGATTATGATGATAATGTTATGGTGAAAACTAACTAACAGCATCGTTAAAAGTTTGGAATGCAAGTAACCGTAATGATAAAAGTAGTTCATAATACTATTAGAGCCTTTAAATAACAAAACATGGTTTAAAGAAAAAATAAAGGATAAAACAAAGGTAATCTAAACAATGCAGAATTTCTGCTAAAAGTCTGCTAAAGTCTAGAAGTGCCAAGTTAGTCCTTTATAGCCTTATTACAACGCCAACATGATTAAGGTATTCGACGGCCCTTAGAGAAAGCCACACGAAGGACTTGGAAAGTAAAAATTTATAGAAATTTAACGTTACCGTTGTCATAAATAAACCAATGAGCCTGTCAAGCCTAATACGATTTTCCAATCCATTAATTGTTATAGCCTCGATATAAGGTCTTAATTTAATTTATAATCAGCACACATTAAGGAAATCAAATAATAATGCAAATAAAAATATAGTTTCATCTTTTAGTTATGAATAACATAATTGGCCTAATTAAGTTTAGCTTCTCTCGCCAGTGTCTCGGCATGGCGTATGTTGCTTAACTGTGCTTTAGCCGTTGCACCATTACTCTCCTCGGCTCGAAGAACACACATAGGTTCACGACTCATCATCATCATCATCATCATCATCATCATCGACTGCCATCTTACGACAACAACCGGGACCAACTGCTTAACGTGCCTTCCGGAGCTCGAGATGTTTTTAATTGGTCACCCATCAGGCGACCCGGCATTGCGAAAGTTGCTTAGTGGGCAAGATCGCAAGCCGAACGCGCTAGTGCGCCATCGAGCTCCTATCGACTGTCATCCTTAAAAGGTTAGTCAAACACTTGGCAATGAGGACCGCAGAAGCTCTGTTCTAGTCCACGTTTCACTAAATTACAACTGCACATGTGCTCAGCGTGCTTAAATAAATAAAATAAAAAACCTTTTCTACAATCACACCAATTATCCAGCCCAAGAGAAGCTTCGAAGAAACTCGTTAAATGGTTACTAGATAACGGATAGACATACTTAAAATACTTAAATACATACTTATTATACTTAGAAAACACCCAGACCCGAGACAATTCGAGGGGATCGAACCCGGAACCTCAGAGATGGCGACACCATGAAAACCGGTGTACAAACCACTCGACCAAGGAGGTCGTCATCGTGATTGGTGGTGAGCTCATCGCTGCTCTGTGCTGTTGGATGTATGTGTCGACTTTAGTTCATTAGTCACTTTTTACGACACCCAATGGAAGAGAGGGGTTAGTACGCTACTCGCTCGTCCTGCTAAACCGAGTCCAATGGACCAGGGCCCTTATTCTGTAACGATTCCTTGTTTCAAAACCACGTTAATTCCTTAAAAAGTTACGATATCTTCCCAAAAACGTATGCGTTTGACGTTTGTGCGCGGTAAGGTTTAGGTGTGGAATCTATAGATTGCGATACAGAATCAGGGCCCTGCTTTGTTCCAGTCTACGTTGAAACAGCGACTTGTTTTCTCAGCGACCTATATGTTTAATCTAAGTTAGTAATATTCTTTTAGGGAGCCTAGACCCTGTATTGTAATTTGAGGCGTATAAAACAAATGATTACAAACGGCCTCCATTAATTCATTGCACGCATAAATTTAAATAGCTTTAATCATTCCCGTGCCCCAACAAAAGATATTGAATCGTACGGAGCATGTTTTGCATAAATTCCCAAGTATAATTACAAGCCACAATGCTAGCTGGTGATTTGATGACTTTATTTTCCAGAGTTGATTCTATACAATTGAGGTGCGTGTATCACTACTTTGATGCTATCACTTTTTGTTTTTGTCTTGAGGCTCGATCAAATTTGCTTGTACTAAAACGAATTCAAGCAAACCAACCAACCATGTCATTACTACAATTGGGCTGATAAACTGAGGAGCTTAGACAAATACAACGACCGGATTCAATGAATACAACCTTTTTGATATTGAACTTTCCGCTTCATCAAATATAACATCTTAACTTTTAAAAAGATTTTTGTGATAACTCAAAGAACTACATAATAAAACAAAACTCTAACTCTAAATAGGTATTTTAATGACGTACGAACCAAATAACGATACGGAAGAAGAAGAATTAAAATATCCAACAACACAACAATAGCGGCCGCTCGTGGTTTCACCACGTGGTTCCCGTTCCCGTGGGAATATCGGAATAAAAAGTATGCTATGTGTTAATACAGGTTATAAACTATCTGTATGCCGAATTTCATCCAAATCCATACAGTAGGTTTTACGTGAAAGAGTAACAAACAAACAAACATCTTTCCATACTTATAAACTTTCGCGTTTATAATATTAGTAGGATTGTTTATATAAGGTGACTGCTAGAAACCGCAAGAAAATTCAAGAACTGGTCAGGTCAAGTGTTTTAAACATGACAAAAATGACGGAAAACGAATTCGTGTTTTTTCATTTTTAATGATGTAATTCATTTTGTGTATTTTAGTTGGATAGTCTTTGAGTATCTAATTAATTTTATAGCATACGGCTATCTGTTGACTCGTCCGCCTCAGCTGGGCGATAAGTACCTACGTTGACGGGCCAACAGACAGCTGGCCGGCCGGCCGTTGCCCCCGTCAGCTGAGCGATAAGTACCTACGAAAAAAGACGAATTCTTTTTTTGTCCTTTTTGTCATGTATAAAACACTTGACCTGACCGGCCCTTGAAGTTTCTTGCGGTTTCTAGCAGTCATCTTATATAATTTCAACGTAAATTTTGTTGTGAACAAATCCCAAACTGAACAAGTTTGTTTCCACGAGCAGAATTCGAACCCGCACCCTTCTGGCAATCCGAGCCAGGTGCTCTTTTCAGTTAAGCCACCGTGGACTTGTATCATAATAATATGACCAATAATACATTAATCAGCTACATTCCCTTTCTGAACCGAATAGGCCCAGCTTATTATTCCGCAAGCTTCCTAAAATCCATTATCAATGACAAGCGGCAATCCCGATGCCCACCGTACTTGCACACAAATTAAATTCGTATTCCGATCCCGTAATCAACGGAGACACTTCGTTGCACATCTGTGTCCCACAAAACCCTGGAATTGTTAGCGAGCAATCGAAAATGGACTTTATCGGTGAAGAAATAGAAGCGTAAACAAACGCAGTTTTTATAAATCCTCCTCCTGCAGTATTAAATGGATTACAGTTAGTTCCTACCACGCCAAGATGACCCGATAGACTGTCTGCGATTGTACTCTCATTTGTTCGAATGTTGTGTGAAAACGTTAGTTGTGAAGAGGGGTTATCTGTGCGATTTGAAGGGAATGACAAATTGAATTGCTGAGCTGACTGACACTTTAATAACTAGAGAACGACAAGGATTACCATTTGAGACCGTTGTTCTAAGCGTAATATAAAATTCAATCTATATAACATACATACATATAATCACGGCTATTATCCCTGAAGGGTTAGTCAGAGACCAGACAATGAAGACAGCAAAAGCAGTCCTCTGCCATAGTCCAGTCTCCACCAAATATCGACTGCACATGTACTCAGCGTGACAGGTGGTGGCCCATGGCCGCTCTATGCTGTTGGATGTATGTGCAGTATTTAGTCCGTTAGTGGCTTTTTACGACACCCAAGGGAAAAGACGAGGTGGTAGTATTCTTTCACCGCTACGTGACACGGTTATACAACCTCATTTTTTCTTTATACAAAAACAATTAAGGGTGAGTTCCACCTATGAAACTGAACAACTTTCCCCAAAAAAATCATGTGCAAATTTGACAAAAAAATTTCGATCTCCCATACATTGTCGTCAGCTAATCGGACAGTTTTGTATGAGAGGTCGAAATTTTTTTGTCATTTTTGCACATAGGTTTCTTGGGGAAAGTTGTTCAGTTTCATGGGTGGAACTCTTCCTTAATTGTTTTTGTATTAAGAAAAATTAAGGTTGTATAATATAATACATTAAATGAACTGGACAGATGCTGGAAATACGATGGGCAGTATCATTCATCATTGATAATGATTTACTTATCTTTAATTACAAAGACTGAAAAAATATTTTACAGTAACACAGTTTATCCATCGCGACTTAATACAAAACCAGTGCTATCATTTCACTATTTTTCTGCTAATCACAACTTCATTTAGTAACAGACAATGGAAGCCAAACAGCATCATCTATCAGCTTATTGCAATCTCATCTTGATACATCTTCATAATCAAAGCAGCACTGACAATTAGGTCCGTCCGGTCGTGGAGAACAAAGCTGCAGATAAAAACTATCTAAATACCATCTGTAGTTAAATATAAACTTTGTAACATTTCGTCTGTCACAGCTTTCTACAAATTCTGATTGGTAATTTTCCATTAATCATTAGTTTATCAGCTGATTGTAATCTATCTTTTTACGGTGCCAACTTCGGTTATCGAAAGTGTTCGATTGACTTGTCGCAACTGATTTCTATTTTAGAGGGCAGATTGTCTACTATGCAAATATCAGAACAAACGTCCGTGGTGAAACAAAATGTTCATTTATGCGTGTTCCACGTGCCAATAAGTAAACAATGCTTCGTGAAATACTTACTTTACATTCATCAAAACATTGTGCTGCGAATGCCGAATTCATTTTTTTTTATCAACTACAGGTTATCATTTGGTCTTCATCTCACCTGGTGGTAAGTATATTAAAGAGAAGCTAGTTCGTATACAATTGCTTCATTTCTTGGTGTTTTAAATTCAGAATTTTAAAATTTTCTTTTTAGTTTAATCATCACGACTGCCAAATCTGGATTGATGATTACATGACAAGCCAAGCGTGCTATGTGTCGAAAAATTCATAACAGTGTCTGACCTAGAAATTAAACCCAAGTAGGGTTTACATCCGAGAGCTCTTGCCGCTTGGCCACCGATACGTGCAATACTTTTATGGCAGATAAATTGAATATTAATCCAAGTTTTCTAATAAACGCTGGATAGTATGCTCATTTACATTACATTATTTATAACGAGATTTCTACTCAAACACTGTTTTTTTATAATACCGCCGTAACGTAATACCGCCATAATCAGATTAGAATGGATAAATATAAATACCCCTACTATTGTTTCCAGGTAAACATAACACAACATTTTATCATCTATTTTTCTATGGAATTATCACTAATTGAAGCATACACTATTTTTCTGTGCTTACTTTGAAATTTACAGATTTTTCCATTACTTCTAATTCACGAATCAATCTTTCCATATAGCTGTAGTACTTGTTACAACATCTTTAAACAATATGATTTGTGCAGCTTCAAGACATTACCAAAACTTATAATGTATTAAAAGTATACTTCCATTATAATTATAAGCTTGATATCGTTGTAAGTAATATTTCCTTTTATGGAAAAACCGAAGATTTAGCAGATCTTAAGAGTTTGTTTTAATGTTATGCTAATTAGGGATTCTAAGTTATTTTTAAATGAGTAAAAACTGATTGTCATATCATTGCTTAAAAACTGTCATAGCTTAATCAAACAATTCGAAGTAACTACTTACTTTTAGAAATGTTATAGTTTAATTTATCCGTTTTCAAGTGAATTTCTTTAGATCCTAATAAAGACACTTGACTAGAGAAACAAAACAATCTAATTTGCCCAGCCCAACTGACATTCTTGTGTAATCTTCTTTGATGTTACCTCCTCGCTAGCTACAATAACAAATGTCTCTCTCAAAGAGATAAAAACCAGCCTCCTTTGTGGCAAAACTCGGTCAAGTGACTTCAAATGTAATGAAAATCTTCAGATGCACCAAGAGATTTATAACTAAGCTGTTTCCTGGAAACTAAGACTTGTGGAACTTAATGAAATTCTCGTTTCGGAATCGGATAATTAAAGAACTGCAATGGAGTAGGTTGGACAAAGAGGTCATGCAGCGACATCTTAGTGAAATCAAATTTAAAAGTAAGCATTTATGTAGATATGCTACTTGCAATCTGTATAATTCAGGTATTCTATACAATACCTAGGCAATGTATAGAATACCTGGGGCGTCCAGGCAATGTATTAAATATTAAGCATATTATTGTCCATTACATACTTTACCTAGGTAATGTATAAAATTCCTAGGGATTGTATAGAGTACCTGCTGGTCCATCTCACAATGTTATTCAGCCTACCTATAAAATGACAATGAAAACAACTTTATTAAAATTAACAATGAGGGTGCTTCTTAAAAATATTCTTTATGAAGAAGGCATTTATTTAATCTTAAGTTACTTAAGATTAAATAAGGCTTATGCAAGAAAATATTAGACATTTAAGACATGAAAAATTTTTAGTCAAAATACACTTTTATAAAATCAATATTTTTTTTTTCTAGTAAACATTTTATCCTATGTCTATATAGCATTGTGAATGCAAAATTTCAACAATAAATAAATAATTATTGTAAATACTCTTCAAAAAAGCACCTAAGTAGTATCTTTCTATTACTACAGTAAAATCACATTAAAAATAAAGTGCAACTAAAAATTCTTCTGTCTATAAGTAACACAATGTAATCTGCTTACAACTACTTAGGTAAGTTAATAAGCATAAAAAACTTAAGGAACAAAACAGTTATGTAATAATAATAAGTAGGTGTTGCCTTTTCACACATTACCGGATGCGCATTCGGTATTGTTTAAAATACCTAGGCAAAGTATAAAATAAATATATTTCTACATTACATGATGAATGAATGAATTTATTATTCTTATTATTATTATTGAAATCAAGTCTTCGCTACAACTAATGGGTACAAAAAGATATATATCTTTTGTAATAAAGCGGCTCGCCCGCCACTACGTCCGCGTGGACCTCGTACCCAATGACGAATTTCCAAAAAAGTTCTTTTCTAACAATCACGAACACAACAAAAAAAATACCGAAATAGGTGCAGCCGTCCGGAAATGATGGGCGTACAAACATTTCGGCAATTGATTTCTATTGATATAGAAGACGAGCTGTCCCGGCGAACTTTGTACCGCCTAACAATCAATGGATGTAGTGTTAACTTTTAGTTAAAATTCATTTAGGATATAGAAACTGAACAATAACGTCAACCTGTCAATTGGGAATTCAATTTTGTACATTTTTTTTCTTTATATCTTCAAACTTTTTTCATTACCTATATCCACCCTTTTTACTGTCTTCTATATCACTTATTCAATCAGTTTATAAGTAGATTTTTTCATAAAAAAATTTACACTTTTCTCATTTTTTTTAAACAAACCTTGTCCTAACAATTACGAACACAACAAAGAAATAATTAGCCAAATTGGTGCAGCCGTCCTGAAATGATGCGCGTGTAAACATTTCGTCAACTGATTTTTATTAATATAGATAGATAACATAATATAACAACCGCCACAGTATTTTATAAATTGGGGAATCCCGATTTTACTAAGTAATAAGTTTTCCTCTTTAAATTCCGAAATAATTCTGAGCCTAGAATACCTACCGGTGACACTTCATAACGCACAATGCAATGTTCACATTAAAATGCTAAATGCTTGCATTTTTTTAAATTACGTCTTAAAGTTTACGGTTAACATACAACATAACCGTGTTATTTTACACTATACGGTACAAAATCGAAAAATCGAAAATTACGTAATCCCTTTAAGCGTTAAGACCGCCAAATTGTAACATTGTTTTTCTTTTTTTTCTTTTGTATGTAAATGTATTATAAATGTTTGTGTTATTATGTTACAATAAAAGTATTATCTATCTATTTATCTATCTACAAAAAACGAATAATACACTAAAGCTTACAACCATTCATAATCACCATTTGAATCGGTAGCAGACATTAAGCGTTATCGTTTTAATTAAACCGCAGAGTAATTCCAATTATCTGCGAGCTATCATTCAAATGTACGAGTGCGGACTGACACGAGCGAAGGCAAACAGAACACAATCATGGAGGGAAGCGTTATGGCGGAGACCAATTCCAATTGTATCATCTGGATTATCTAACCGTGGCGGGTAGCGGCGAAAGAATACTACCACCCCCTCTCTTCTCTTGGGTGCCGTAAAAGGCGACTAACGGACTAAAGACTGCATATACTTTTTATTTATTTATTTATTTATTATCAGGCAACAAAGTTACAATATAACAGGCCCATAGATACATACCTTAAAAACTAACATATACATAGCTTATAAACATTTATTGTTAGTATAATAACTTAAAACTATGTTAGTAATTTACATAGCACTGGCTTGTGCTGTTTCGGTGGTGGTAGGCAATCTCCCGCGGAAACGCCGGTACACCACGCCCTTCGGCCAAAAGTCCTCCTTCATAAAGGTGTCGTCCAGCTTAGCTGTTGGGACTCGCACCACAAATGCCTTAAAACTGACATTATATCGCGATTCCAGCGGCTCCACCCTCAGAAGGAAGTTGGTCTTTGTCTTAATGTACTCAACCACATCCTGCACTGTGATGGTGTGGTGCAGGCGCGACAGGTACATCGGCGTAGTCGGCGTCGCAGCACGCAGCAGGAACTGGGGCCCTGTAAGTGCGGTACCGCAACGGTTTTGATTCGGCCGGTGATGGCGTGCCCTCTTCCTTTGGACCTTGACGAAACCGTCGTCGTCTCGTTCCACGGCGGCATGCTTTGACACTCTCTGAGCGTTTAGGTTGGAAGCAGCAACAGAGGCGTAGTCACGTCGGCTGGGCTTCGTTTGGATGGTGACAGGCTCAGGCTCAGCTGTCACGTGCGGCACCGCGGGCGAAGGCGCGGGGCGGGTGGACGGCGGAGGCGGCGCGAGGGGCGCGACGACAGCCTGCGGGTTGCACGGCACGGGGGGCCGGCGACTGCAGGGCGCGGGGGGCCGGCGCCGGCGTCTGCGGGGCGCACCGAGCCGGCGTGCGCGCGGGGGCAACGGCTGCGTCAGCGTTGCACGGTGACGAGGTCGGCGTCGAAAATGCTGACTCGAAACTCAGCCGCGGCGCGTTGACGAATGCACCGCGCCGCGTGTTGACGTTTGAGTCATCGACTGACCTACTTACTGCGAGTGATGCGCGCAAACTATCCACTTCCTTGCGCAACTCACTCACAGTATTCTGTGATGCTTCGAACTTTAGCACCACGTCCGCCAAGCCCGCCTTTAAGGTCACAATGTCCTTCAGCAAGCAGGTTACGTCGACGTGGTCGAACGTGACGGGAGGGAGCTTGTTTAGGTCCCTCGCCACAAACGTCGGCACGTCGTCAGGGTCGGTCTCCTTCAGCAGCGTGATTATTTCTTGCAGGCTCTTCGGTGCCCCATCACGGCGATGAGACACCATCTGGTCACTCTTGTTTACAGATGCAAACAGAAGCTTCTTGGCCGCAGATATGTCGTCCTCGCTGAAGCTGGACTTGCATATCTGCACCGCACTTACTTCATCCATCACGTCCAGCTTCTGTTGCAGGAAGGCGAGGAGCTCGTTAACCACCAGTTTGTCGCTCATGGTGGTGGTTCGCGCGGCGACTCGCGCCGCGTTACGTGTCTGATATACGATTTAAATTAAATTGCAATCGCTGCGTCCGCACAGAACGGCGCGTACTGTGAGACAGTATACATTCAACAGCATAGAGCGGCGATGGGCTCACCACCTGTCACGCTGAGCACATATGCAGTCGCTTATTGAAGAAAAGTGGACTATGGTACAGGACCTATACTTAATATAAGCATAAAGTTCAGTTCTCATTGTTTCATTCCATAAGGTTCAATTTTCATTGTTTGATTTAGGTACCTACTACTGGAAAATTAAGGTACGGAAAGTTGGTTCTTCCAGTCGGTTACAAAAAAGTTGGTGTTACGCGTAGTTGGTATTTTGCGTAAATCAAAGTTGGTGTTATGCTTAGTTGATGTTTTGCGTAAGCGGTTTTTCCAAGTTAAGAGTTTTGCGCAAAGGTGGTGTTTCTCGTTTATGGTTTTATGCGTCTAAAGGCTGCTTTTGCTTTCCCTAATTGCCTAGTCTCTGACTAAACCTTAGGGGATAATAGTCGTGATTATATGTATGTATGTATGTATGTATGTATGTATGTATGTATGTATGTATGTATGTATGTAGACACTTTTATTTGGTCACCCAACTGGTGACATGACATTGCGAAAATTTCACCACCCAACCGCCCTAGCTCTTCGATAGCAAATAATCTATTATTATTATTCTCTTTATTCAATTTAGGTCTTAAGTAAAATTTCTAACAATATTTTATGTAAAAAAAATATTTAAGTACAATGTAAAATTTTATATAAAAGTCTGCCACCGGCAGCGGGGATAGACAGACCCAAGCTATCGGTGGTTAGGGCTGCAGAATGAGGAACCTCCGGACTCATGACCCTTTATTATTATTATTGTTAGCCTATTTTGTTCCATTATACAGCGCGTTAATTAAACTGAGGGACATATTAAGGGAGGACATTAGGTAGTCGATTCCCGATCCGATCCAATAAAAAAATCTTAAGTTTTTGCACAATTATTCTATTAAATAATGTTAGCGTATACACTAAGCGCGGGAAAAGATCAAGTATGATGGAAAAACGGGTCACACCAACCACGACAGCTACTTATTCAATACCATACGCGTAAGGCTGATTTCACAGTCACGCGTTTGACCTGCGCCCGCCACACGCGCGCGGTACAATTACACTAGATAGTAGTTTCATAGTCATCACGCAGTTCAAACGCGCAACTAGTATGCAGTGTAGCGCGCGCGTGTGGCCGGCGCTGATCAAACGCGTGACTGTGAAATCAGCCTTAATGAGTCGAAAGCCCAAACATTACGGAAAATTTTATGAAATATTAACATCGATTTTCTGAATTATTTTATTTGCTTCTAAAAGTTTTTTTTTGTTTATGTTTACCCAGGCATAAACTGCCATAGGATTAAATATGTCCCTCGTGTTAACACGCTATATTAGGTGACTGCTAGAAACCGCAAGAAACTTCAAGGGCTGGTCAGGTCATAAACATGACAAAAATAACAATAAAGGAATTCGTGTTTTCTTTCAATTTTAATTAAATAATTCATTTTGTGAATTTTAATAGGATGGTCTTTGAGTATCTAATTTATTTTAAAGCAATAACATAAGAAAAATAAAATAAAATCAATTAAAAATAACGATCATTTATTTACAACGTGAGGGCAACGGCCGGCCCGTCTGTTGACCCGTCAACGTAGGTATTTATCGCCTAGATGACGCGGAAAAAACAGGAATTCCTTTTTTGTCATGTTTAAACCACTTGACCTGATCAGCCCTTGAAGTTTCTTGCGGTTACTGGCAGTCACCTTATACTCGTATATCTATTTAAAAACAATCAATTCCTTCGATTGTATGTTGGCGCATCACTTTAGAATGGCTGCACCAAATTAGCTATTTTTTGTTGTGTTTGTAATTTCCAGGACTCAGGATAACATTTTGTATGAAAAAACATTTTTTGAAAACAATGTCGCGGTCTAGCCACTAGTATTTTTTAAAATACGTAACAAAGTCATCGGTACAAACTTTCGTCTTCATTATCACATACCTCGGCGAACTATGTAACATCCGGAACATTGTACAGTCGGTTTGTTTCGTCCTAAACTTTGGGCCTTACATGTTGGCGCGACCGCAAATACCTAAGCTACACTTTGTTGACACAGATCCACTGACCACAGCTTGGTGGAATGCTCCATCACGTGTTGCGGTGGGCCTGTGTTTGTAAAATGAATCGCAGCAAGATAATGTGAGAGGGAATTTTAATGTGGCAACGTTTCGCCAACTCAAAGCGTCGATGGTTTGACCGCGCAATAACTTGTGCGGGCTGTATTTTTAAGGGCATTGTTAAGGGATTTATTGTTATACGTGTTTAGCCGCAGTACGTAGATAATGTATGGAGTATGTATGTCGCCAATGAAATTGAAATTGCAGATGGGATAAAACAAATCTCACCAATTATCTAAAGCAAGATTTAAGCTTCATTTTTGAAACTCGTGTTAAACATGGTTAAACTAAATGTCGGATAAATATACATTAGCATAGAAAAACACCCAAACTCGAAATCAATAGAAAAACAGCTTTATTCTAAATTGACTCATCCGGGAATTGACCTCAGAGATGGCACGACGCCAGAACCGGTGTGCTAACCACTCGACCACGGAGTCGTCAAAGAGGATAGTCATCCTCTTCAGTCAGACGCAGTCGCGTCTGGTGGGATAGGAACCAAATTACTGCTCTTCTTATTGATCTATCGAGACGTAGATTTTCCTGCCAAACTTTTCTAAGCTTTATTACGATTACAGGTTTGCTTCTCACTACTCTCGGATCACATCTTCCCATCACAAACTAGAAAAGCAAAAAATTAATCGAGTGTAGTGCTTTAGTATAAAAAATGAGTAAATTCGGTCTGTTAATGAATAAACTCAAACTCAAAATCTCTTTATTCAAGTAAACTTAATAAACAAGTACTTTACCTACAAAATGATCATACATCATTCGTATTTTTTCAAAGTATGTTTAAGAATATAAATTGAATGCTCCTTCTCTATTGTCTTCATTTAAGATACTAATTGTTATTTGTCAATAAATTCAAAAACTAGCCTTCCATTTACAATAATACATCCAAGACATTGCCAAACTTAAGTAATTTTCTTTGAGGAGTAGAGTGATAGAATGGGGTAGCACAAAAGATCCTGATGGGTGTTACTGCGAGATTGGAACCTCAGCAGGCCTCACTAAGATAAGTAAGATAAGACACTATCAAATTCTGCTTACGGCAAGAGTAACATGTTTATCTACAATACTGTAGGGGCTCCCAAAAAGTTTCGTGATTTCCAAAATATTCCCTGTTATTCTTTCAGCTATTCTCTTACATTGAATAATGTAACTCGATCAATTCCGGCCTTGTTTCCCCTGGCCTCGCGTGGGGAGCAAGTTTGTGCAATATTGAAATAGCAGTCTGAAGTAGACGTGACTGGCTTCTGAAGCGACCTAACATCATAGGCTTCTGTAACAATGCTTTTCTATGTATATATACTTATTTATTTGTAATTTTTATTGTAGTCGTTTTTTAGCATCTAAAATGAAGTAAAAAAAAAAAAGATAAGGTGCCTATGTCTGGTGTCCATGACGTTTCACAATTTGAGCAACAGCTTTTCCAACTAAACTACCGAGCGATTGGCCCTAACAAAGCTTTAGTAATCGTTTCCCTCTTAAATTACTTTACAGAATTGACTTCTGTAAAGTTCCACGCTAACTTAGAAACACCATCATACTTTTGCGATTTAATAAAAAATATCTACAAAAACTTCGTTCTTTATTGATTTTTCTATCAGTGAAAACCGCGTAAAATGTGTGGTCTAGAAGAAAAAGGAGACAGACAGACCTTCGATCAAATAAACTATAGATACACGATTGCTGCTTGAAAAACGGCACCACGAAACAAGGCACGAATCAAAAAAGTGCTTTGTTAATCTATCAAAATTTCTAATTTAGAACTTTGTTCCAACTATTGTTTACTAAGGTTTAAGCGAGCACTACACGTTTGAAATGAAACACTTTTTACGGATTAACTCGCGTTTAATTTGACTACATTACATAGTTTTTTGTTTCTGGACGTTTCGGAACCTTTGCAGGGCCCGTGGTCACAGGGAGACTGAGATGTTGGTCGTCTCATAATTACAAGTTATTTGCTTACCGTCAATCATTTTTATTTTTAACCAGGTGCGTTCAGGTTTACACAATACGAGCTAACAATATGTTTAGGTCTGGCAATGTGTTGCTGTTGGGGCTGAGATTTAATGTATGATGGGGTCCCAGGCAGGTGGTAAATGGTGTTCTAACTAGCTTGAACCTAGCGAGCCTGGTTCCAAAGTGATGTAACTCCAATAATATTTTTATGAATTTGTACTTTAGTGCCTAAAGTGTAAGGTTTACTTTACAATAAATGTTTATCTATATATCTCGTTCCATTTCTGATGTTGGTCTATGAATATGTATGGTATTTACGCGGGGACTTTATTTGAGTTTGATTTTGTATGAGACCGTGCATCTATTGTTTATATGATCGAATCAACAGACAGGAAATCCGCGACGGGGCACGACGCACAGCGTCAAAATTAAGGAGGATTATCTTTAAAAGGAGATATCTGAGAAACAGACACAGAAAAACGGCGACTTTACTACATAATATGAAATGATAATGATACGCTTTGAGTCATTTTCTTTATCATAAATATAGCGTTATAAATGCAAAAGACCTAAAATAATAAAGTAATATATTAAATTTTCTGACACTATTTCTTAAACAAATTAAAATGGTGGAGCTCTCGGAGACTATTAGTCAAAATGAAAAATGATTACGCCTCCCTGATCCATTAACCGTCTTAGTTTAGTAGAAAACTCAACATAGTCCATCACTTGCAGGCAATCAGTAAACAAATACAATGAAGTCGTATTTATGAAAATGTTATAATGGTGACTGCTAGAAACCCCTGGAAACTTCAAGGGCTGGTCAAGTATTTAAACATGACAAAAATGGAAAAAAAGGAATTCGTGATTTTTCATTTTTAGTTAAACAATTCATTTTGTGAATTTTAATTGGATAGTCTTTAAGCATCTAATTTATTTTAAAGCAGTAACTTAAGAAAAATAAAATGAATAATAATTAAAAATAACGATTATTTACAACGCACGGGCAACGGCCGGCCGGCCGACCGTCTGTTGACTCGTTCGCGTCAGCTGGGCGATAAGTACCTACGTTAGTCTGCAATGAGTCCGTTTTTGTCATGTTTAAAACACTTGACCTGACCAGCCCTTGAAGTCTCTTGCGGTTTCTAGCAGTCACCTTATATACATCTTTAATTTTTATTCGTTTTATTGAAATTAAGGGTGAGTTCCACCCATGAAACTGAACAACTTTCCCCACGAAACCTACGTGCAAAAATTTAAAAAAAATTCGACCTCCCATACTATTGTCGTCAGCTGATCGGACAGTTTTGTATAGGAGGTCGAAATTTTTTTGTCATTATTGCACATACGTTTCTTGGGGAAAGTTGTTCAGTTTCATGGCTGGAACTCATCCTTAATTTTATTAAAATGAATAAAAATTATGGGTGTATACTCCAGTTGAAGAGAACGATTTGTTGTAAAATTATACAAGTACGAAGAGCCGTATGGCGCAGCGGCAATAGCGTTGGGTTTGCGATCTTGACAGTTAAGCGAGTTTCTCAATGCCGGGTCACTGGATGGGTGTCCAAATTTAAATCATCGCGAACTCCCCCATGCTTCGAAGGGCAAGAAAAGCTGTTGGTCCCAGCTGTTGTCGTAAGATGGCATTCGATAAAACCCAACCTGCATTAGACAAGCGTGGTGCGTTATAGACTTTTGCTTTAATCTTCCCATGTAATGCTTAACGAATGTCTGTGTGTCCAGGCGTGACGATCTAGATGCACACCAGACCGACTGGCATGAGGTAGCTTAAGATAAAGACGGATGAAAGGACTTACTTACTATGATGGCGCAGCAGCCCAAAGCGGGTCCTGGCCTCCGACAATAAGAGTCGCCATTTCGGTCTGTCGTGCGCTCCTATCCTGAACTTAGAGCTAATACAAATCAATGAAAGGACTTAGGGGAGGCCTTTGCCTAGCAATGGGACAGTTTAGACTAAAACTAAAAAGGTTTACTAGTACCGTTCAGTATTGCTAAGGGCCCCCCGGCATTACACCCTACCATGCAATCCAGGCAAACCTGCAGAGCTCGCGGCTCGCGACAGAAGAACTAGTGATAGAGGCTGATAAACGGAAGACAGCCATCGCCCTCTTGCAGGAACCGTACACAGGAGCTGAGCATCGGATGAAGGCACGAGGACGAGTACGGATATACCAAGGCGCTGGTCAGGGTACCGTCAAGGCAGTCATAGCCATCTTTGACCCGGCCCTTGACGTTATCCAACACCCCGAACTCACTACCAACAACATCGTGGTAGTGAGGGTAAAGACCAGCGCTTGGCAGATTGCCCTCGTGTCTTTCTACTTCAAACCCGACCAGCTAATAGAGCCTTACCTGGATCACCTGAGGAAGATCAGCAGAAAAATGGACGGCAGTAGGATCCTCATTGGAGGGGACGCCAACGCAAAGAGCACATGGTGGGGTAGTACACAGATAGACAACCGGGGAGTGGAGATGGCAGGAATGCTGCACGAGATTAACTTCCACATATTAAACAGCGGTAACATACCTACCTTCGATACCATCCGAGGGGGTAAACGGTACTCCAGCTACGTGGACGTCACAGCATGCGAGCAGACGATCTCTTGCCTTTCGTGGACCAGTAGAGAGTAGACGAGGGACTGACCAGCTCAGACCACAACAGTTTGACTTTCAATATATCACTCCAAAAGTCTACAGGCGTAAACATTGAACGCACCACTAAGGTTTTTAATACCAAAAAAGCTAACTGGAGTAATTTTAAAGATAAATTAAAAAGCAACTTGATAGATAAAAACTTAACATTAGATAATATAAATAGTTTAAATAATAAAAGCGAAATAGAACTAATAGCAAATAAATATAATAAAATAATAGTAGACACATCCAAAGAAATAATACCAAGTATAAATAAGAAAAATAAAATAAACTTACCATGGTGGTCCGATGAGCTGGCGAAGCTCAAGAAGGCAGTCGTCACTTGGAAGCGCAGGATCCGATGGGCAGCGCAGCACCGCAGAGCTGTTGTAGTAAGGGAGTACCTGAAACACAAAGAAGAGTATGAAACCGCTGTTTCAAAAGCGCAGACACAATCGTGGAAGAGGTTCTGCACAAGACAAGAAAGAGAAACTGTCTGGGACAGTATTTACAGGGTCCTTAAGCGAACTACAAAAAGAGAGGAGGAACAAATGCTGGTGAAAGATGGGGTAAAATTGGACGCAGTAGGCTCCGCAGAACATCTAGCGGACTCCTTTTACCCGGAGGACCGTAGGGAGAACGACAGCCCAACGCACATAACGACACGCACAAAAGCACAGAATGCAAATGAGGGGAAAGGTACTGGTGTACTTGACCCCCCATTCACCAGCACAGACCTGCGTATGGCTGTTGAGGCTTTCAACCCCAAGAAGGCTCCGGGAGGGGATGGGTTAACAGTGGACATTTGCAGAACTGCCATTTGTGATGATGCCAACCTGTTCTTGGGCATTGCAAACAAATGTTTGGAACATGGATCTTTCCCAAGAGACTAGAAGCGGGCAACGGTAGTGGTGCTTAAGAAGCCAGGTAAGACAGATTACTCGGCTTCCAAATCGTACCGTCCGATCGGCCTGCTTCCGGTCCTTGGAAAGATCTATGAAAAGATGTTGGTAGGTAGGCTGAAGTACCACCTTTGCCCAGGTTCAGCAGGAACCAGTACGGTTTTGTGCCCCAGCGGAGCACCGAGGACTCCTTGTATTCACTAGTAAACTACATTAGGAACAAAGTAGGGAATAAAAAGATAGTAATACTAGTCTCCCTCGACATAGAGGGAGTATTTGATAGCACGTGGTGGCCCGCCATTAAGGTAAGGCTCAAAGAAGAAGGGTGCCCGCTCAATATTAGGAAGGTGTTAGGCGATTACATGTCAGAAAGGTGCGTGGCGGTTCGTTACGCTGGGGAGGAGGTCCACAGGAAAACCACGAATGGATGTGTCCAGGGATCCATCGCTGGACCCATCCTGTGGAATCTCCTGCTGGACCCTCTTCTCAAGGAATTGGAGAACCGTGGCGTAAAAGTGCAGGCGTTTGCAGATGATGTCATGCTCACATTTGTGGGCAACACGGCCCTTGAGATAAGCACGCAGGCTAATCCCGTTCTCGCTCGTGTTGAGGAGTGGGGTTTTCAAAATAAGCTCAATTTTGCTGCTCATAAGACGAGTTGTCTTACAGTAACTAGAAAACTGAAATATGATACCCCACGCCTCAATATGGGCGGAAAAGATCTTGAACACAAGCCAGAAATAAAACTCCTGGGCCTCACTATCGACACTCACCTAACATTCAATTCACACATCGCAAACACCTGCGAGAAAGCAGCCGGGTTTTACCGGCAACTTTCAAAGGCGGCCAGAGTCAACTGGGGACTAAACCCTAAAATCGCCAAGACAATCTACACATCGGCAGTGGAACCCGTTGTAACATATGCAGCTGCTGCCTGGGCTTCGGCCGCGGAGAAAATCTCTGCACGCAAACAGCTGGATATGTTACAGCGGGGCTTCGCACAGAAAATGTGCAAGGCACACTGAAAGAACAAAAAGGTTGATTTTGCACGGGTTGGCGACACATTAGTTGAATTAACAAAGTGATGGGTTAAAGCAACATGAACAAATTGTTGTTTTCACAGAAAAATTTTTATTGATATGAAAACAGTTGTTTTTACCTATTTGTACATGCTGGCGTAACAATTCATGCATAATTCAATAGGTAATTGTTGATTTTACTGTTCAAGTTGTTGTAATAACCATTTTTAAAGTTAAATTTACAAAATAAATACGTTAAAACAACAAAAGATATATGTAATAAGTTCAAATTACCGTAACTGATCAACAATACAGTTTTTATTCATTCAACAAAACTCAAGAGTAGGTGCTATATTAACCCTAAAATTTTGTTGAAATATGGTAAACCCAACTAATAATTTCTTTCCGTGCATATCACACAGTTTCACTCAACTCTGCCCTGGTTCTGTCCGGCACGCTCCCTCTGGATCTTCGAATTAAAGAGGCAGCCGCCCTTTACGAAGCCAGGAGGGGGGTCTCCCGGCCAGATTTACGGGGCAGAGACATAGAGATGCCACATTCATTCTTACACTCATCACACCCAGCAGAACACATAAACATGGACATTAAACACATCACCGAAGACACACAAATACACGCACACACACACACAACATCTACATTTACACAGACGGCAGTAAGATTGACGGTAAGGTGGGGGCGGCATTATCCTTATGGGATGGGACCGCCGAAACCAAAGCCGTCAAACTTACTTTGCCGCCGTACGCTACAGTTTACCAAGCAGAGATACTAGCACTCAACAAAGCCTCGGAGATAGTGTCGAGTAGAAAGGAAATATCCTTTGGAGTGTACAGCGACTCCATGGCAGCCTTGCAAACGGTCGTGAATGTCTCCTCCCTCCATCCTCTCGCAGTCACCACAAGGGCCAACCTTAAGACGGCCTTTATACAGGGCAAGTCTGTCGACTTGTACTGGATAAAGGCTCACGCGGGACTGGAGGAAAACGAGAGGGCCGACCAGCTTGCCAAGGAGGCCGCTTTACACTCCAAGAGAAAGCCGGACTACGACAGGTGTCCTGTTTCATTCGTCAAGCAACTCATCCGCGAGGAAACGCTGGACGAATGGAACAGGCGTTACCAGTCAGGCACTACCGCCGAGGTCACAAAACTTTTCTTCCCACACATCACTGCCGCTTACAAATTCATGTGTAATTTCACCCCCACACAACACAACACACAGGTGTTCACGGGTCATGGCGGGTTTTCGGCGTACTTAAATCGCTTTAAGTGCAAAGATAGCCCGTCATGTGCCTGTGACCCAAACGCACACGAAACTTTATTACACATCCTCTCCGAGTGCCCTATACACACTCTGGAGAGGTACAACATCGAGGCCTATATGGGCACCCTACTCCGACCAAATAAATTTGCAGAGATATTGGCTGGAGAACACGCAAAGAAGTTCATTGAGTACTGCGTCAAAATTGTTGACGCAGTCAAACTTAGAAATAAGACTTAGGCAATAAAATGTAACGGTATAAGATTAAAAAATGGGAAAACTATGCTATATCTGTGCATATAGCAATAGTTCCCCTAGAACATAAGTTTAAAATATGTAATTAATTAAGATAAGTGTTAGCAATAAGATTAAAAGTGTAAAGGACCTGTGAAGGCCACCATAAACATAGCATAAGATAGCAAATAAGAAAATGTAAAATAGATATAAGAATTGTATAAGATAGACAATAAGCAAAACTGTATTTAATATAAGAAGAAATAATATGTTAAAAAAGCCGAGCAAACGCTCCGCTAAATAAATTATTTCCCCAGTAGTTTTAAGAAAATATAACCAATAAAGATGGTAATGAGGCAATAAAGCCCTAGATTAGAGAAGTAGGGAGTCTACACGGGAGTCCCACCCGAATAAGAATGAAAGGCGATGTTAGGTTGTGAAGTATGCGGTATGAAAGTGCGAGAGGAATTAATGCGAGAACTGGTATGAATGAGAATTAGGTTTACAATAGGCTCTGATTACGTTGGAGCACATAAAAATAAATAATAAAAAAAAGGTTTACTACCGTAAACACTTTAGTACTATGTCAATGTCACACCAACGCGTTCCCAACCAACAAGTGTGTAAGTGTAAGTGTGAAGCTAGTTGTAAGGCCGACCGTACCAACAACTGGCATTGTCATTATTGTTTATATTATTTATCGGGTGCGGCAGTCTGAGGCGCCGCCGACCGTCAAATTCGCAGGAAAGCTCAGCTCTGTGACTGGGCGATAAAACGCTTAGTCGGGAGTCGGGGCGGCTGCGGTTCGTCGAGAGAACTTCGAGTTTGCAGGCGAGAATCGCTCTACAACCCGAGACTGTATGGTGCGAGTTATAAGATAAAACGGAACGAGTTTCACACCTTTGTGGCGACTGTTTTTGGTGCAAAACTTTGTTGTTACATGTTTTAGTTGCACCGCAAGGCGATGAAGTCATTACGACAATGTTAATAGCGTTACTTTATGCATGTGCATGCGTAACCCACCATGCGGGCTGGTGGGTCAAAAGCGCATTACAGACAAACTTTTCAAATACAAAACAAAAATCTTAATGCGACTACAAAAAATTCGTTTTGACTAATAACTCTAATGAGCAACTGTATCTATTTTTTCACTTTATTTTATTGAACCGTTAGCCTTTAGGTATCTCACCTGCTGGTAAGTGCACTAAACCCGGTGTACTCAACTACTGGGGCTTATCAATGCTGATAATATTGTCGTTATGGCTACAGACTTATGGCTGAAACTAAGTTTATTGCCTATTAGAAATAGCAATTTGACATAATTTGCGCACCTATGCCAAGCGTATGTTAAATTTTTAAAGGAGAATGCCGGAACCTGTACCAATTGCTTATAAAAAATATATTTCCCATAAATACTTCAACACTTTTTGACTGCTATTACCAAAATATGAATCATTATTAAATCCGCGTTGACGAAACGTATTATAAAAGTTCGATAGCCCAAGTTTTTGACTTCCGAATGCATTTTCGGTAGTCAAGAATTAGATAGATGCCTATTAATTGCCAGCACAAAAAAAAAGTTGATTCCAAGCAACAAAAAATCGATAAAATAAATGGACCACAGAACGATTTTCTGCCGTACTCAGAGACGTCAATTAAGTTTTAATGACAATTAAATGTCTTTTCTTCTCTAGTTATTACTATACGAAAGTGACAGCAAGAGACTTAAGTAACGTCTCTGAGTACGGCAGTTAGACAATTAAAATTATTTGGCATTCGTTAGAAAGCATTATGATAGTGAATAAAAAAATCGATGTTCTTTGTGATATTTTGAATAGAAAGAGGTACATCGATTTGGCTGCTAAACTTGATTTCAGACTTTGAATGATCAATTTATTCATTAATCGATTATTTTATAGACGATATCGATTTAAGACATACTGAATCAAGATAGCAACATGTCTAGACACCTGGTTTTCCACATTACTTCTTAAGGTAGGGATCATTAACACAACCACTTAGATGACCACTGCAGTGCAGAAGTCTCTCATGATATATTACTTTAACATAGATTTTTTATCAATAGGTACTATATTTTTTTAAAACCTGCCTAATATATGGTAGTTTCTACCTTTTATGAGTTCTTTATTTAGTATTTGTTGAAAATATTCATAACTACGATTTTAGGTAAGTAATCTATCTTTTGGCAGGTAGGACCTAGCTATATTTGCGTTGCTGATAGTTTATTTATTTATTGAAACTGTTAAACACTTGGTAATCGAAACGTATTCCCGATAAAAGTGAATGGGATCTTTGCACTATTTTAGGCGGGTTTTTTTAAATATACCTATAGTTAAGAGGAAAAATCTCAGCACTGCAGATTCGAAAACAAAAACGCTTATTGCCAACGGTAATAATAAACTATAAGCTGGCTTAAAATGGATGTTTCATCTAAAAGCAATTGGTACAGGCTTCCATACAAAAACCGGCATTCTCCTTTTCAATATTAATTAACAAACCTAAAATTTAGACAGGGTAACAGCTATTCGGCCAAACTTAAAACAAGCACTATCACCAACCAACCTTGTACACAGACACGTGTCCGTGGTTGGAAATCATACCCTGGCCCTTCGATTCGAGTAACCAAGAGATATAACGGCGAATAGCGTTGTCTGCAGTTTTGTTTGAAAACGCAATCTTCTACAACTTAAGGCACGCGTTAGCCGGGAGCTCTTTACTGGTAACAGCTTTGTTGGCTCGTTACGTCTTTCGTGCAGCAAGCGAATAAAGTTTTCTTTGACGTATTTGCATGCGCCATACAGCTGAATTCCTTTAGATTTCATGCTGCCAATTGATGGCTTTATAACCGCTTGCCGTCGAAGTTCACATCACAAATGTGGCTTTTTTTTAGTTTTCGTCGTTCGGCAAAATGAAGAATTTTGTTCGGTAAAACAAGTTCGAAACGGTTTGGCGATTTTTTTTTATGTTGGCCATTAACGTTTTGCACGTTTGACGTCGCCAAAACTGTTTTACTTTTTTGGGCAGGTTGTTTTCTATCGGGTGGCTTTGGGCTTGGAAGCGTACAAAGGCCCTTCGCAGTTCGGCTGAGCACTCTACCTTTTAAGCTTTCATTGGTGTCCTATTAGCTTTCCTTTTAACTGTTATTAGCGCTATTATTAGCGATTTAACCAACATTCAAATTAATCTACTAATGTCCACGCATATTTTAATCACCAGCTGCCTTTAAGAGTACCACTGCTCGGCAAATAGCTCCATCCATAGAATAATAACGCATAGAACGATAGTCCCGTATTAGAAAACTGTCATGGCGTGAGGCATGAAAAAAATGGATGCAGGAGTAACTTACGCGTACTATCTTGGCGACACGCGCACAAGTGTACAAGTAATGTTGCTAGAGGAATCAGATTTGCCCCAAAAGTAAGGAAATTGGAAATATTGATAGATAGATAAGTTTAGATTAGTTTAGATACCAAGCCAGTATGGCTTGGTTTTACTGGCCTCATTTATCGTGCGTGTTCTCGCTTTCTATGCGTTATTATTCTAAGGCTCCATCAATAGAATTAAGTCATCTTTTTAATTTAATTGACGTGTATTAGTTGAATCAACACGCTTACGTCACTTCCTTACCACAAGCCCTAGCTATGCATCGAAAAATCAGAATCACACTTCGTCCGGCCTGGGGCCTTATCATCAGGCCTTATCATCAACTCTTAGAGATTTTTAGGTATTGTACGTTTTTACTATATACTTACTATTGTAAGTTCATCAGAAAAAAAATTCTTAGAGACTTGCATAGTAAGGTGACGGTGACCTAGAGAATTGAACCCAAGACCTCCAAACGGGTTGAACGCTTTTACCTTGCCTACCTACAAAATTTATGTAATCTGTGTCACGGAGTGTAACTCTTTGGATACATAATACACTTTGTATAATTTACAACGAACCTTTTTTATATTATTTTACAACGAACTGTCAATGCTCTTTTGTTTTTTAGCTTCATTTCGTCGTTTGGTAAGTATACGATTTCCTAATATATTTTTTAAATTAATTATACGTTTTACGTTTCCCTTTCAAGCATTCCACTTGTAATTTTCTCCTACGCTTCCGTTACGAACAATAAAAAGAAAGTGACCGCCATAGAACAAACTCGTGTGTCCCTATCTCCGCGGCCATCGCGGCACGCCCCGTTCCGTATGTTTTCACTCTAATAACCCGCCCGCCTGTTATTACATTGTCTCATTTTTATTCGCTACATACCATGTTCCAGTCCGTATAGTTGCGGTGAACTAGATTTTCGTAAACGATCCACACGAAACGATTTTACTAATTTCCCCTAGTTTCAACCTCAAAACTAGTTTTAAGTTGCACATAAATTCCGCTTAACGTTCCACGAACGCTGTGTATATTTAGGTTCTTTTAATACGAACTTACTAGCTAGTAGTCGCCAAAAGAAGTACCTAAGTAACATGGTTTCCTATCTATTTAGTGCTAAGGTGATATTAGCGGAATCATCGGCGTGTATTTTGTTGTCCTTGAGTATAGGTATTTCGCAATACATAGGTATATCCACTTTCCTTATAAAGCTGTGGCGTTTCTTGCGACCATTTTTGTCCGTGGCTAAAAAGACGTCCTGATTAGGTGTTAGACAAAAAATATATTTTGGATGACTTAAGGTGCTCATCAGTTCGATTTAAAGAATCAGAATAGGTACAGATTCGAGGCTCTTTACGTAAGATCGTCCAGTATCAAATATACAAACACGTTAATCGCATATTACGACACCCTGGTCTAAAAGAACTGGTTAGTACTATTCTTCTAATAATTGGCTTGCTAGCTCGGCTAGTTTTTTTTTTATAAGATACCTTTAATAATTTTTGCTTGCCTTCTAAGATCGTTACTTCAGCTTTGGGGTAAGACCGATAATCTTAAATCTACGTCACATAAATAACAATTGCATGAAGCTACGGTTTCTGTGAACACGCTTTTCTCCAAGCTCGTTACGCGCACCGTATGAAATAAAGAGAAAATCCTGTTTGAAAAGTTAAAACGCCTTCATAATATGCAAATTTCCATGCATATAAGTCGTAGGTACCCGCTGAAAGTTTATTCCAACGTCTGAAGGCTTGAACCAGTTGCATTAGGTAGTGCATATGTATATGGATAATATTTTTTGAACTAAGTACTAAGTAAGTATCTAATGAAGACCGCACAGCTTCAAATTATTTCCCTCCTTTGGTAACATAAAATGGAATTTGATTAAGTAAGTAAGTAAGTAGTAAGTAACATATTTATTCAGCTACAACATTATTAAAAAAAAAATATTAGGAACAACTACAGACATGAAACTACAGACATGAAGAAAAAAATAAAAAGTAAAATGACAGTAAAAATAAGAATAAAAATAACAATTAAAACTATAAAGTTTGGCCGAAAAGGCTAACCAGCTCAGCTATTGTTGCAGCTACGTTGTAGCAGCCACAACGCTGATTTTCAGCTGGGCCTTGAAATAGGGGCGACGTCATTAGTTACTGTTCTGAGCGTCAGTCACAAAAAGAAAATATCATATTAAAATTAGAAACGTACCTAAAAAACAAGCAACAACAATAACAAAACATTCCTACTAAATAAAACAAACTTAAATTAAACTTAATTTAAATTAATAACATCGACCTAATATAAGACGAATAAAATAAAAAATATATAAATGCATCTACGTTAAAAAAAAATGAATGAAACTTTCAATAACAATCTAAGTTATTGCGTGTGTAATAACTCGGTACGATTGGATTGTGTAATCGATGGTAAGATTCTGCCCAGAACCCGACCACCATAATGTGACCACCCTACATGTAACACCGCACGCCCAGAACATGTTTTTAAAAAAAGACTTTAATTTTACTATTTTATTTTAATTGTTTATTATTATTTTTAATTGAAATATTTTGAATTAAAATTTTATAAGTTTTGTAATTTTGTATTTTTTGTTATTTTTATTTGTTTATTTTTATTATTTATTAATGCAAATACTTTTAATTTTTGAATATTTGTTTTTACTAACGTAGGATAAGTATTCAACGTTACTAACACTATGTGGGCTATGCCCGGAATAAATGATTTTTAATTTAATTTAATAATACCTATTTCTGCCGCCAAGCAGTGTTGTTTTAGTAACATTGCTGCATTCCTGTTTAAAGGAGTCGCAGTTCCAATCCAGTCTATAGCTCGTTAGATTAGTTGTTAAGCCTTAACTATATGTTAGTTAACTGTTTTTTTTATTATTAGTATTGACGTCATTAAGTACCTGTAAAGGTTTACATTGAATAAATAATTTGACTTTTGACTTTTAAAAGTAAAAATACAATTCCAATTTCCACATAAGAACTGTAGCTTCAAGGTGCGTTGCGCGCGTGATGCCGTCAGCACAGTATAAATATGAGCTAAAGCAGTAAGGAAGCTACGTACAAACGCTCGAATCGACGCACGCCCACAGACGCACGTCTTTACAGGGCCCCTAAGCGGACATCGCAGTGCTCTCAGTAGCGCGCATAGCGCGTGTGGCGTCGAACCGAGTGTTCACTGTAGCATTTTGCGGGCGCTGTGCGCGCGAGTTTTTAAAATGCCGCGAGTGTATTGCATAGTATACGGCTGCTTCAAATCCGAAGCTTTCGTTTTTTAAATTTCCTGCTGATGTTGAAAGAAGAATGATTTATTATTAATAAATAAATAGCTTTTTCTTTTAAATAAATCGTTTGGTTGTTTAGGTGATATTTGGAGTACTTACGTATATTTTTTGAGCGCGCGTTATTTTAATGGTTAAAAATAATAAGAATTGATACTACGAAACTTCATCGTTAATAAACTTTGCTTTAAAAATCGATATCTGAGGATCTGTGTGGTTTCTGACAATGAATCCGTTATTAGAATGAGAAAAAGTAGCCGCCATATTAAACTTTTTAGTTATTTAACCGATTGCTTTGAAAATCGATATCTGGGGATCTGTGTGGTTTTTGACAACGACTCCGTTATTAGTATGAGACAAAATAGCCTCCATCTTGAACTTTTTAGTTATTCGACCGATTGCTCTAAATATCGATATTAGATCTGTGTGTCTAACCGGAGTTTACTAATTGTACCACCGGATGATTTCGTTGAATATATCGAGAAAATGGACGAAAGTTTTCGCTGTTGTTTTCAAAGAGAACACATTAATTGTAAAGTAGCTGTATTAATTTATAAAGAAGTAGACAAAATCAGTTTTATAGTGCCGTGTCCATGTTTACCGATAATTTATTTAAAAAAGCTATTCATTAGAATGAGAATTTTTTACACTATAAAATTTAATAATAAAGCTTTTCGAACGTGTCGTAGCAGGCGAAAGTATTTTTCAGTGAGTAATTTATAATAACTAACGAAAAATAAAGACTTCTTAAAATATTAAAAAATATTTAATTACACAATTTTGTTTGTAAACTAGTCAATTCATTCGATTATTTGATCATTATAGAACCCAAATAAACGTTTTGATAAATAATAGAAAAATTACCTTTTAATTTTATAAAAATTAAAAGTGACAACCCTTAAGCTTTGCTAGTTAAGTATCTCAAAAAAAGCGCTAACTAGCTGAGATACATCGCTAACTAAACAAAAGCTTTATCAATTTTACAAAAATAAGAGGACAACCCTAACGCTCAATTGGCGCGTAGGTATATAAAACAAGGAACAGGCCCAGCTTCCGTACTGCTTTAGCTCATATTTATACTGTGCAGTCGGGGTGTCGCGCGCGTCCATGGGCTGCAGTAGAAGAGATCTCTTCCAGCCAACCCAAGCTGTATCCTATTTATATCTTAATTTGGAATATTGTTTATGTGGGATTATAAAAGCCCAGCAGTGGGACGTTCGCAGGCTGTTAATGAATAAAGGTAATTGGTACTTACGAGTAGGATCGAAAAAGAACAGCTCTGTGAGAGAGGCTTTTGGTTTTCTAAATCCGGCTACGGTATTTAGGAATCTTAAAATTTAATATCACGTTTAACGCCGCTATCGTGTCGTGTGACACCAAACACTTACAATATTAATTAACGTTTAACAGGAGAAGCTTCTTTAATTTTCCTCGTCTAAAATTGCCTCTTTTGTTCAAAGACTCCGTCTTATTAAATCGTAATCATATGCGTCCGATACTAAATACTTCCTCGTCTTTTTAAAATTACTTTAACAACATACAAGGTATACATAATACATACATCACGCCCGATTCCCAGAGTAATAACATACATAAATACATACATATAATCACGACTAATATTTCCGAAGGGTAAGTCAGAGACTAGGCAAGGAGAACAGCAAAAGCAGTCCTCTACTATAGTCCACTTTTCACTAAATAGCGACTGCACATGTGCTCAGCGTGATATTTGGTGAGCCTATCGCCGCTCTATGCTGTTGGATGTAAGTATGTGCAGTCTTTAGTTCTTTAGTCGCCTTTTACGACACCCAAGAGAAGAGAGGGGGGGTAGTATTCTTTCAACGCTACGCAACACGGTTAAAACCTACATACAAAAAACAATTTGGGCCGAAATAATTGCGGTGGCGATTAAAGACCGCGTCCCGTAAACATCCCTGGAATCCCGGGCTGGATACAGCGCAGTCTCACCCTAATGGTGCATGCGACAATGAACTAACTATATTATACGGTAAAACTATTTTAGCTTCCAAAATAAGTACCAGAGTAGGTCAATAAGTACTACTGACCAGAGTAGGTACTACTCTGGTCAGTACCTTAGAAGAAAAGTTTCTTTAAAGGTTTAGTTTTACTGCCTTCCCTATCATATAAGGACACTTTCCATTACAAAAATAATCACATACCTTTATAAAAAACAACCACAAAAACATTAAACAAATAAGTATGTAAGTAATAAAAATAAAATAAAATTAAATAAAAGTTTACGTGCCAGTAGATCATTTTATAATAATTAATAATACTTAATAATCAATGTCTTACAGTATCAATAAAAAAAAAGAATGACTAACTTCTTCTCCCATCGCATTTACAACGCTTGCGAATTAAAAGAAAAGACCTCGAGCGTCATATAAAACTTTAAATGGATACGGTTTTACGTGTTACCTTCCCACAAGCGGTGGCTTTACCGGAACGTTATAAGTTAGGGACCTTTAAGAAACGAGCCTATTCTTTAAAGGCCGGCGACGCCGGCTGGCCGGCTACGATTACTCTGGTGTTGTAAATTGGAACAACAACCGCCTGAATGCCTACAACGAAATTATTACATCATAATGTACAAATTAACATTAGGTATCCAGAATATTTTGTGTTTGAACGTACAAATCACAGGATACTTCCTGCCCTGACGTTGACAAGTGACAATAGCGTTCGCAACATTGAATACATACAAAAGGAAACAAATGAATTCAACCGAAACACTGCTAACTAAAGAAACCTCTCTGAAGCAATCTTCATAATGGACATTTCCCGTCAGAAATTTTACCTTTAAAAGTGTAGAAAATACCAGAACACAAAGATTTTCTCCTTAGCACGGAAGAATGTTGCTTGGCTACAAAGATATATACGTTTAGTTTGCGTTACATTACAACTATTCAATCTGTTTCAATAAGCATTACTTCATTAAGTAAAACCAGATCTTACAATCCAATTGTCCTGATATTTTTTTGAAAGAAAATATCTTCCAGACAAATGAAAGTCGCATCTACCGCGACGTAAAAAGAAAATTTAATGAGCTGCCTAGAAATACAAAAGCTTTTCTAGTTGTAACATATTGCTACAATCTCGAGTGCTACAAGATTGCTATGCGAAATGACTTGACACTTTCTATCCGCGGTTCGTGCCTTATTACGAGTGCATACTAAGACTTGGCCTCGGAGGAAATAGCTAGCTCAAACGGGGCTAAACGAGTTCACGAAAGAAGCATTTTGCGCTGCAGCTGAAACGGCACACGGCTGAAATAGGATTGACTGCTGGGAATCAAAGAGTTTCTTAGTATTTTCCTTATGTTTAACATTGCAAATGTGAAAATGTGTTAGTTTGTTTGTCCATATATCGGAGCGACCGACGACGGGTCGTCGTCATTACAAACTACTATAGGGGATATTATCCCCTTGTCTGTCACACAGACTCCTAAAGGTTGCTAACAATTAAATTACTATTGTGTCTGGTATTACGACAGCTGAGCTTTTTTATTTTTTGTTTTTTTTATTTTTTAGTTATTAGGGATAACAAACAGCCAGGCGGTAACAATATAGTGCGATGAAAACATTTTAGCCCATATTAAGTCAAGTCAAGTCAAGTCAAAATATATTTATTCAATAAACTCAATTAATAAGCACTTTGAATCGTCCAAATCTTTTTTAACCTACCACCCATTCAGGACATAATTTTTTAACTGTGGCAAAGAATGGGCGCAAGAAACCACAGCGCACAAAAGCAACGACATTTACAAACAAAAAAAAGAGTATGTCGTTACCAGGTCAATACAAAATATGAATTTAAAAATAAAAAAAAATGATGCAATACAAAATTACAATACAATGTAGTATCAATTAAATAAAGACAATTAGAAATAGCTGTTGGAGTGCTTGGAGCATTTCAGATCCAAGCTGTTTTGTCTTCTGTGTAATCTGACACTTTATAATAAGCTTTTTTATAAAGCTTTTCTTTGATTTTGATTTTAAATTTATTAAGATCTAATTTCTGAATATCATTTGGTACTTTGTTGTAAAATCTTACACACAGACCCCTAAAAGAATTATTTATTTTATGGAGCCTAGTATAAGGTACTGCTAATTTGTTCTTACTTCTAGTGTTTACATTGTGAATATCACTGTTTTTTGAAAACATTCCAGTATTTTTATGAACATAAATCAAATTTTCATAAATGTATTGTGATGCAACTGTCATTATATTTATATTTTTAAATCTCTCTCTGAGAGAGTCGCCAGCCTTTAGGTTATAGATTGCTCGAATAGCCCTCTTCTGAAGCACAAAGATAGTTTGAATGTCGGCAGCATTTCCCCACAGTAAAATGCCGTACGACATTACACTATGAAAGTAACTGAAATAAACTAATCTGGATGTATCAACGTCAGTTAACTGACGGATCTTCATTACTGCATAAGCCGCAGAGCTAAGTCTATTCGACAATTTAGCTATATGTGGGCCCCACTGAAGCTTGGCATCTAACGTGATGCCTAGAAACACAGTGGTGTCCACAGGATTCACATTCTTATCTTTAATTTGTACACTAGTTGTTACTTGCTTAACATTAGGCAATACAAATCTAACACATTTGGTTTTTCCCTCGTTTAATAGCAAGTTATTTATACTAAACCAGTGAACAATCTTTGAGATCGCATTATTCACATTGTCATAATTTGGGTGTCGTCGTTTCACTTTGAATAAAAGTGAAGTATCATCAGCAAACAATACTATCTCATGACTGTCTTTTACAAAATAAGGTAAGTCATGAATATAAACCAAAAACAAGAATGGACCTAGTATTGAACCCTGCGGAACTCCCATTGTAACCACTGATCCCGGAGATCTTTTACCGTTAATGTCGACCTTCTGAATCCTGTTACTCAAGTATGAGATTAGAAGGCTCAAAGAAGCATCCCTAATTCCATAGTGGTTAAGCTTCCTGACCAAAGTTTCATGTAAAACACAATCGAAAGCCTTGGATAAATCACAAAATACCCCTAGGGCATCCTGTGATTCCTCCCAGGTATCAAATATTTGGATTAAAAGCTCAACACCGGCGTCAGTTGTTGAGCGACCCCTAGTAAAACCATACTGTTTACAATGAAAAAGTTTATTTCTATGAAAATGAATTTGAATTTGGTCTAGCATCAACTTTTCAAAAATTTTACTAAATGTGGGTAGCACAGAAATAGGTCTAAAATTAGAGGGGTCAGAAGTGCTACCTGATTTAAACAACGGAATTAATTTGCTATGTTTCATTAGGTCAGGAAAAACACCACAGTCAATGCATTCGTTAAATATGCAAGCTAAAACTGGAGCTATTGTCATAATTACTGATTTAGCGACATCCACGGAATTACCCCACAGATCAGCAGTTTTTTTTTTATTGAGAGTGTTAAATGTTTTTAATATATCTATAACACAAATTTTTTGAAAACTGAAATTACTTTCACAATCTTTAACATTCTCCTTCAAAACAGATTCAGCTACAGTGGGGGAGGAAATCAAGGCTTTTGTAGTTGAAACTGGAATGTCAGTAAAAAACCTCTCAAATGCTGCAGCAACATCAGCATCAGAAGTCAAGGTTTTATTATCACAATTTAAAGTGTACTCATTATTACGACTTCTGACCTTTCCTGTTTCACTATTTATAATATTCCATGTCATTTTTATTTTGTCATTACTATTCTTAATCTTAGAACTCAGATAGTTTGCCTTGGCTAATCGGCATACTCTTTTAAATAACTTTGAATAATTTTTAACATATAATTTGAAGTCGTCGCTGGTGTTATAGTTGCGTTCACCATAAAGTTCATAAAGGCGTTTCCTACTTTTGTGAATACCAATTGTAGCCCATTCATTAAAAGATGCAGTACCACTAACCGAGATCTTTTTTGGAACAAAAGATTTATTAAATTCTGAACAATATATGTTAAAAAAATCGTTATAAAAGACATCAGGGTTGTCATTGTATTCTAAATAATTTAATTTTGTATCTAGATTGCTTTTAAAGCGTTCCAGCCGACCTGCAGTTTTTGGCACAACAGTGATATTCTTTTTCATCACTTGCTTACGCTGGTGTGGAAAGCTGACCATTTGGCCACAATGATCAGAGTCCAGGTTATTAATAATTTGCTTAGCCAGTGGTTTTACATTTGTATATATGTTATCAATACAGGTGGCCGAAGTGGCAGTTATTCTTGTCGGCTCCAAAAATAAATTATTCAAATTGTATGATAGAAATAAGTTTTTAATTTTAGTTGACAATGTGGAGTTTTCTAGCAAATTTATATTAAAATCACCGCAAACAATTATTGTTTTACCTACATTGCGGACCTTACGCAATGTCTCATCCATAACTTTTTCAAAAAGATCATACAATGCTGAAGGAGGTCTGTATACACTTATCACAACAAACTGCTCCAACTCCACAGAAGCTATTTCTATTGTTCGCTCAACCGAGAGGCTCACTATGTCTTTGCGTTCTTTTAATTTAAACTTTTTACTAACAATAATTAAGGAGCCACCATGTATTGCATTTCCTCGACTGAACGAACTTCCTACCAAATGATTCTTAAAATTGAACATGAACTGATGGTCTCTAAGCCAGTGCTCGGTAATGCAAAGAATATCAATATTATTACAGTTCATGAACAATTCAATTTCTAAATCTTTGCCTATCATTCCTTGGATGTTCTGGTGAACAATGTTCAAAGATTCTACATTTTTTAAATTTAATGATTGACCGGGGCTTTTTATAAAGTTTTTTTTACATTGATTTAATTTCATTTTATTTGCAAACATTTTGCAAGAGAGTTCCTCTTTTGTCTTATAATTTAATTCCAATAATTTGCTAGAGGTGTCCTCTATTGTCTTATAATCTAATTTAAATTATTTGGAACATATTCCAAAGTCTGAATTGGCATGTCAGTATGTTGCAGCTCAATAGAAGCCGCTGAGCTAGCCATGTTATTGGCTAAATACTTAAAATAAAATGATAGCGAATTTGCTATCTGTCGCTTAAAATAAGTCTTAAGATAATATTTATCTTTTGTCAATATAAAATTATTATCTAATAATTTATTTATGTCTATTAATTCTACTTTCTTTTCATAGAAAGCCATTGTATTCAATGTCAAATTAAGCTTAAATCTATAATTATTTTCTTCGTGTGGCAAGTTTTTACTGTAAGGAAGTGTGAACATTATAATTTTTGGAATATTTAAAGAAAGTAATTTTTCATAAAAGTTAACTAATACTTTTTTGTTCACATTTCCCCTTTTCCCAATTAAAATAATAACAGTTTCTACATTATTAAGGTCATGTGAAAATTAACTTGGCCAGATCAGCTTTTTAGATAATTAACTTACATATAAGTTAGTCTATACTTATAGTAGGTACCTAAATAGCGTAAAACTCATAGTGAGTAACAATTTTATATAACAGAAAAAGCAATAACTACTAATTATACATATAAAGATACACTATTTCCTATTACACATTTCTTTCTTAATTTTTTTTTGGTTATTACATAATTAGACTTAAGTAGGTAACAGTTAACTTTTTTTTAAACTAAAATTAATAAATTATACTAATAAAACTAATACTAAAGACTGATTGTTATCATACATACACATATACGAGTACATACACAAACACAACGTAACCCAGTCACTTAGTCATGCCACTTTATTTTAACTTTCTTTAAAAATGTACGCTTGTATCATTATAGGGATCCACATATTATTCAAAACATTTATTATAATTGTCAAAGATTCTGGTCAATACCCGTCAATATTCTGAATTGGCTATTTGACAGTTGCAACAATAAAATATAAAATATGTCGGAAATGGTAGTTTATGATTTAACGATAATTATCCAATAGTTTTTTTTTATTATGGTAATTTGTAAATATTTTATTTTTACAAAATAAATTTGCAATAATTATCTGTGGATTACAAGATCCGAAACACGGGCAATGATTTAGCTTCATGTGACGTCACATTTCACACAATTATCAAAAACTATCTGTCAGGTTTCAAGAAAAAATTCTATAAAATTATTGAAATGTGACGTCACTGATCAAAATATCACGTGACCAACCGTTTTCGCACGAAATTTGAAATTAATAAAGAAAAATATGTATTTTTCTATTAAATAAAGGTCTTCCGAGAAAGAAAATATTGTACGGGGTATAAAAAAGGCGTTTGTAATTTTTGAAATACTTTTTCGAAAACTGTCAAGTAGCCAATTGGTACTGTGAGAAGGGATAGCAATTTGGAAAGGACTTTTATAGTAGTATTAGTCATTAGTGATAGAAACATAGACTTACTGCCGCTCACCATCATCATTTCCTTTAAACGTCCCACTGCTGGTCCTTCCCACTGGAGAAGGAAGAAAAGAATAATAATACTTGGAAGGGATCCATCCTTTCTACCCACTTTGCTAGTAATTAATAATAATTTGTGTTAGTAATAAGAAATTTATAATTCAACTAAATTAATAATTTGTGTTAGTGATAAGAAATTTATAATTCAACTAAATTAATTAATAACTTAAATAATTTATTTAAAGGACGGCCAAATTTATTTAAGATTCCTCTAGTTGTGCAGGTGTCAATGGGCGGCGGTAATTACTCTCAATCAGGTGACCCGCCTGCTCTTTTGCCTCCTTATTTTGTAAAAAAATTAAAATTAATTTATTTCATACATACATAAAACTCACGACTATTATCCCCGAAGGGTTAGTCAGATACTAGGCAATGGGGACTGCAAAAGCTGTCCACTGGCACAGTTCACGTTTCACCGAATAACATTTATTTCATTTCGTAATTATGGGCCACAGAATCTCAAAACGTTTTTATCTTCAACTGTCGTTCGTATCTTTCCGTTTTCCCTTTTCCCGTCTCCACTTGGCCTCGACAGTTAAAGGAACTATCGACATTATTTTTCAACTCTCAGATCGAGTGGAGCCGACATTTGCCTCTGCACATTTTTAATTTATTTCCATTTGGAAGCGGTCGGACAAAATGGTACTTATTGGAGAAATGAACTGGTCTGAACTGGTTTGAACTGATGATTTTTATTACCAATGGGAGTAAAGGTGTTTAATAATTTATTTTGCATTAGAAGGGATAAATAGTCTTTAATGTACATAAGCGCATTATAAAACTGTGTTATCAATTATAATTCACGGAAAAGGGTTGTTCTGAAAATAAGTCAAATGGTTATTGACAGGGTTAACAACGCGTGAGCTATTCCTCTGGTGGATATGTTAATTTCAATTTATCATCAGTCGTGTCATATGTCATAAGGTATAAAAATAATATTTGATGTGATTCTGCCACCAGCAGGGAGAACTTCAATGAAAAAACTGGTAAGAATGTCGGCACTTTTTTCTGGTAAACAAAATGTGCATAGTTGAGAATGTTGTTTCGCTAACAATGTCAACAAATTGGAACCATAGGCAAAATTTAAGTTACCTCTAGTTGGTTCAGTAGGTAGGTCTACCTACTCGGATGGGTGACCAAAATTTACCTCATTTTTTTTGCTTCTCAGATGGCACGTTAAGCTTAACGACTCAGCTATTAACGAAAGATTAAAGTCGTGAAAACCAGTCATGTACGGACAGAATGAGCCAAATAAAATTGAGAGCTTTTAAAGACGTTCAGTTGATCATTCGATAAAAAGAATTGCCAGTCATAAAATTGAAGTATGACTTGGAATTGAACCCAGGTCCTCCGGGTATCGGTCCGAGTGTTACACCACACGGCCAATCGCCGTTAGTCATAAAATAGGTCAGAAATTGAAATAGAAGATAATTATATTTTCTTGTATTGTAAATTGCAAAAAAAATTGTTTCGTTAATTTAGTAACATAGTTAATTCACTGAAAATTTCATAGGATTTATTATCACAGAATAAGTAATGATACAACCGTACAGAAGGTTCACTCTCTAATGACTTTCACGCGAAATTGTAACTTGTCGTGTGACCCGAGCGTTCATATTTCGTTATGCAACGCTGACTCGATATTGATTTAATACTTTCGTCAAGAGCGCGCGCCAGCATAGGGTTTCCACTCATGGATATATTTGAGAACGATTACGATTACGCGCGACGTGGAGCGTGCGAGCCGAGCGGCAAGCTTTAACGGCGGCGTATGGCACACGCCTGCCTGGGAGGCGCGCCGGCCGAACGTACCTAAACTGCGGAGTGACACCCCCCCTTTTTTTTTTTCTTTGTTTTAGTCGGAGAAAATGCTTCTCTGCACTGGCATGAGGCCTCGAGAGGAAGGTGAGAACCCCATGCACTGTCCAGGGCTGAAACCCGTATGTCCCCACCCGCCCCCCCCCCCGTAGGGGAAACGGGTGAGTAAGGACATACGGGCCCGACCTGGTAAAAGAACCGACATCTGCCCTCAGGAGCGTATAGTGGCGCCGCGGTACCGTGTTAATACGCCGCTCGGACGAGTGACACCCCCCTGGTATTATATTTACAACCACTCATTTAACCCCTCACTCTTGGATTTTTTGACAGTTTTTTGACACTAACTGTCAACGTCAAATTTGACAGAATCGAGCATAGACTATGCGATATTTTGCGATAACAATACATAAGATGAACCACGGAACCGAAATAACCAAACTTGTTCATATTAAAGTAGTCTGTAATTCTATGAAAACACGGTACAAAGTCAAGAGTGTTTTTGTAGGTGCGGTCTCATGCGACCGCTTGGGGTTTGAGGGGTATGAATATTTGTTGCAAGACTATAGATGTTATAAAATCAGCTACATTTAGCTAATTTAGGTTGGTGGTCTACTTGGTTTGGTTGGTGGTAGGGTTGTTAAGTCCGCCGGGCTAGCTACCACCATCTTATTTAAATGTTGGCGACATAAAGACAATGTTAATAGCATTGTTGTGTTCCAACAGTTTAGAATATAAGATAGACATTTCCTCAGTGGTTAAAGATTATAAGATAGCCATTTCCTCAGTGGTTAAAGACTATAAGATAGCCATTTCCTCAGTGGTTGAGGATTCCGGGTGAACCGCGCTTCCACCATCGTCACTTACCATCAGGTGAGATGAAATCTAAATGCATAGTGGTTTGAAAAAACCGTAATTTCTCGAAACACCTGTAAAATAAACAGTTAATTCATAACAGTATCATAACTCTAAAATTCATACTATTTTTCTTAGAGCGGTTTCCAAATCCTACTTATCATATCTAATGTTTGTAAAGTAATTGTGAGTTGCGGTGCAACCGTTCATCGGGTGCTCACGAAATAAGTGAACAGGGTAGTTACTGCCTAATTAGATCTCTTGCAGCCTTCCTTTAAATTCATGATTCAGTCAAACAAGAGACTACAATTAAAGTTTAATATAGCAGGTGGTGAATTGAGCAAAACTTTCGCTGTGTAAGCCGAAGGCTGCATTTAGGGTTGATACAATTTATTTAATACAAATAATTTTAATTTATGACATTGAGTAGAATTAATTGCAAAATTAACAGCGAAACCATCACGAGATATTTAAGATCACGCGTAAGAAGTAGCGAGCGGGTCGCTAGTAAAAAATAAAGATAGAGAAACATTTATTGACCACAAGCACAACTAAATGTAGAGCACAGAAAATAATATACAGGGAAAACAAAAAGGGGAAAACAATTGCATTTAATTGCAATTAATTCAGTCGAGCAGCAAGCACATACTTTCACCATGTAAAGAAATAGTTTAGCGCATTACTGTGTTACCAACCAACCGTACAGTTAAAATTATTACTGGAAAAAAAATATTTTTCACAGGAGGCAGCTCCTCGAAAACGGTGAACTAGTATCAGTGTGATCGATCAGTGTCGTGTTTTGACTATTTTTTTAGTTTTTTCTTTAAGACATTCCCTACTATTTATCTTTTTAAACACCATCCCCGTATTAAAACGAACAAAACAAAAAATATTCAAACAGTGTTACCAACCCTGTACAGTTGTAATTATAACGGGAGGCAACTCCTCGAAGTCGGATGACACTCCATGAATATTCCAGTGCGCGCGTGTATGCAACTTTGAACTAGTATCGGTGTCGCGTTGGGACTCGGGACTGTCTGCCGTGAACGCGGCTCGAAATAATTAAGTCATCTTCGAACTGTGTGCGTCCTTTGACAAGTTGTGTCGAACCATTCGATATAGTGTCTTGTTCTACATAAGTTGTGGAAGTAGTAATTTTTTTTACGTTGTCGTTGGAATGATATTTATGTTGTGTTATGCCTTTTGAAGAATTATTGCTTATGCAGATTGTCGAATGCCGAGAGTTCAACAACTGTTTGCCAGTTTTGATAGCAAAATCCAAACGATATTCTTAATTTACTGCCATCATCTATTTTTTTGTTCTTAACCAAAACATTTATACTTCAACATGAAACTATAAATGTAGAGCAAATAATAAAAAATTGAGTTATATTATAAAAAGCTTTACAATCAATTAGCAGATTGAACTAAAGAAAAGGAACTTCTATTATAATAAATAATGCAAACAACACTCATCATCAACATCAACTCTCCACATTCGTATTACTAAACACGTAGAGGGGATCTCTTTGACGACACCCTTCCTGACGTTAAGTTAAACATTAGAGAAAAGTCTCCGAATAATTATGGTGCATCGCGGTGGCAGTGGGTGTGGTACGATCACCAACAAAAGTAGATTCACACTTTAGACAGCTATTGACCCTTATGTCTTTAAGAGGAAGAACCATGGCCTGTGAAATATGTGTATCTACTTCTGTTGCTGGCGGTACGTTGAAGTGCACTCACCGGTAATGATGCGAGGGCCGGAACCACGATGTACAAATATATTTTTAGAAACGGGATTTACCCAAGAATATTGCGATTTTCACAAATAATACTCCTTTTTTTTGGGACACGAATCAGTTATGTATTTCTAACTATCTATTAACTCAGCTAAAAGCCTCTTTTCTTTTACGTTATTGTTTAAAATTTTTGCATCAACAAAATCAAGCGAGTTCTAAGAAGCCAATTCGATTATAGTTGGTAATAGAACCACTGTTCTAGTTCACACGCACGCTGCACATCAAAATGAACCCCTTTAAACGGATCTACTCGTGATAAACTAGTCTCCCTGCGACCACGGACCCTGCAAAGGATTTGTAATGTCAGGATAGAATAAAAGCGATAATAGACTCCCTGAAGCGCTTGTATTCAATAATAGTAAACGTGGTGAGCAACTATTAGCATACAGATGGAAGCGTACTGCCCCCGGGATCATCCATAAGGAATTGGCTTCTCTCTAACTTACTTACATGCATACATAAAGTCACGACTTTTATCCCCTAATGGTTTTTTTTATAAAAGAAGGAGGCAAACGAGCAGGCGAGTCACCTGATGGAGAGTAATCACCGCCGCTCATTAACATCCGCAAAACCAGAGGAATTGCTGGCGCGTTGCCGTCCTATAAGGAAGGAAACAACAAACAAACTTTTTAACAATCAAGCTTTTTTAATGTGGCAATACTTGTTGTCGAAATTGTCACTGACTCAATCTTGTGTCAGTTATAAAAATCAAGATTGCATCATATAAAGTAATTGAACTTATAGTCGCTCCATTGAATAGTTAAGAAGTTCTCAAACTTTTTGACAAGTGCTCTGTTATTGGCAGTTTTGTATCAATATTTGAGCTTGCAATCAATCAATATAATTGCTAAGAGAGTTTAGAAAGTTTTAAAGATTTCATAAAACTAGATTTCTCACTTCAACACACGAGAGTAAAAGTAATACTTCATTCATTAATTTGTTAGCCGCTGACAGCTAGAAGGTTAACGAACAATATTATTACCTACCCAACTTAAGATCCCGTTTAAATATTTGTAGCTATACTTTTAGAATTTAAAAAAAATAATGTAAAGAAATCATTAGAAGTTTTTTATCTGACTGTACAAAGCAGCTATTTTAATTGGTGTCCGAATCGTCAGTGAAAAAGTAATAAAATTAAAAAGTGTCAATTCTGACACTGTGTCCGAATACAATGTGTCCGAAACGTCGGCGAGCCAACTCCACGATGTCAGAAGATATTTCAAAAGGTTTTCTAGGTCTAAGGTCTAATACCTTTAACGCATCTGCCATATTGATATAAAATCAGAGCATCGTCATCTTTGGTAAAGGGCGGTTAATATAAACCTCCCCCAAGGTCTAACGGCGACGACTGGTCGTGCAACTCGTGCGTAGCAAGCTGTCATGAAGTTTTCTTTCACATTAAAAGTAAATGATTCAAAATCTTACAAGAATTTATAACCAAACTGATCATGTCAAATGCAATCCCTATAGCCTTAATTATCTCAAGCCAGATGTTACACTGTCCAAACAAACTGTGATATCTAAAGTCAATAAATTTCTACTAATATTGGGTCCAATAATTATATTGGCAATGTTGGCAATAAACTAGTGGCAGGTGGCGCCGCTGATCGCGTTATTCGATACGAACTATCTTATTATCATCATGCTGTCCCTAGGCACGTTGTCTGGTACTAAAGTAATTATGGAGTAAGCCAGGCGAGTCTTACGAGCTCAGAAAAACGCGTCTATACTAGAGCAAAATTTGAAAATGATGTTTTTTAACAAATTATAAATAAATGTATTTATTTTATACCGCGTCGCGTCACGTAGCAGTGAAAGAATACTACCACACCTTCTCTTTCCTTGGGTGTCGATTCACTAGAAAGCTACTAACAGTGGTCTTTCTTTCAAATATCTGTAAAAACCAAGTGACACTAGATATTTGCACAAAGAATCGTCAATAATTTGTCTACAGACATTCGTCATCGAATTTGTCTCTAGTATAAAATGAGAATTGTAAATTTAAATTTGACGACCTCCTTGGTCGAGTGGTTTGTTCACCGGTTTTCATGGTGTCGCCATCTCTGAGGTACCGGGTTCGATCTCCGGTCGGGTCAATTTAGAAATTATGTTTCTCTAAATTGTCTCGGGTCTGGGTGTTTTCTATGTATAATAAGTATGTATTTAAGTATTTTAAGTATATTTATCCGTTGTCTAGTAACCATTTAACGAGTTTCTTCGAAGCTTCTCTTGGGCTAGATAATTGGTGTGATTGTAGGAAAGTTTTATTTTTATTATTTTTATTTAAATACTAATGCCCTCTTTACTGGATGCAGTAATTTCATTTTCCGTACGTACTACGGTGCGCGAGAATTTCAATTTCCATAGCGGATATTTCGATAGACAGATTGCGATGTCGTTTGTAAATGTCATTGTTCTGTGCAAAAGAGAACGTTAAACTTTGTTTGAAATGGCTGAAAACCATTTGCCATTTTGAATTTCGCCATTACTTTTATACAAATATTAAATAATTATGCTGTTAATTAATAAAAAGATTGGCGAACAACTACGTTTAATTGTTTCATGCATTATAAGCTACGTTTTACTACGATGTTTTACTTTTCAAACTTAGCAAAATTTTGAATAGTTCCATCAAAAAATACTCTAGTCTCACAACAAGACTTCCTACTTCTCAGTAAACGTAAAATTCTGCTTTCTTTATATGCAAATCCAAAATTAGATTGTGATAACATCATCTATGTATACCAAGACAGTCCCAAATATTCGCTTATTTGCCCGTATTAGGACCAAACGTTACGTGCTCCATACAGATCCGAATCCTTCTAGCCTGTTCTAACTTTGTAATGAAATCCGATCAAGCCGAACGATCATTACCGGTCTTCGCATCTTAATATAATTTATCGACACCGTGCCACGACTCGCACGTACGTCTCATTGGGCACACGTGACTGGCATAGAGAACAGCTCTAGGCTTATGCAGACATTGTATTAAACAACCCCTAGGGAAGATCAATACCGCTAGTGTCTGCTGTTAAGTTATATTCGTATATATAGGTGAAGAGACAGTGAGTATAATAAGCGGATCTGAATGTAATTATTAAAATAAAAAATAAATCTTTCCTACAATCACACCAATTATCTAGCCCAAGAGAAGCTTCGAAGAAACTCGTTAAATGGTTACTAGACAACGGATAAACATACTTAAATACATACTTATGATACATAGAAAACACCCAGACCCGAGACAATTTAGAAAAACAATAATTTCTAAATTGATCCGACCGGGGATCGAACCCGGGACCTCAGAGATGGCGACACCATGAAAACCGGTGTACAAACCACTCTACCAAGGAAGTCGTCAAATCATTCTTGATTGGCTGCACTCTTCTGCAAAGTAGTTAATATTACTATAGCAAAAACATTTATTATTGTTTGAAAACTATCGATAAACACAACTTGAGCACTACTAAGAGTCTGTTAGAGAGATGTGAATTCCATGTACCTTTTTTTAATCTAGCTAATAGTTCAATTTTTCGACAATCGTTCGTAATTTTTAGTAAGTTATTAGCTTAGTTCACATTTAGAAGTGTGTTTAAAAGTAGACTAAAATAAAAGGTTTAAACAAAGATTTACATATCCAACGTTATCGTTTTCAACTTAAGTAGTATAAATAAACTACTTAACTATTTCAATAACTGAAAAAAATACTAATCAGGCTGATTTCTTTTTCATTGTGTTCGCAATTGTTAATTGTTAGGACAAGGTAGAAAATTTAAAATATCAAAGAAAATATTGGAAATTTTGGTTTATGTGGGATAGTGTAGTCCTCGTGAACGAAGGCGGGCAACAAATAGTACATACATAGATACATACATACATAATCACGACTATTATCCCCGAAGGGTCAGTCAGAGACTAGGCAATGAGGACCTCAAGAGCAGTCCTCTGCCATAGTCCACTTTTCACCAAATAGCGACTTTAGTCCGTTAGTCGCCATTTACGATACCCAAAGCCGCTACGAAACACGGCTCACAAGTAGTATAAATATACGTTAAACGATTGTAAAACAAACCTAATCAGATATTGTTAGTACAATCTTGTTTCATATTATCACTTCGCACGTACATCTCATTGGGCTTCCGTGACCAGCATAGCCTAACATACTGGGGGGCGCGAAACACTATTTACACCATCTATCAAAATCAATACCCCATATGCAGGCTGCGGATAGCTAAGGGCCCATACTGTGCTAAAAGTCCCAGGTGACATTAATGAAAAGAGGTAGATGCTCTAAAAATAAACGTACGTTATTCGTTATCGATATTTTCTGTTAGTTACTACATCTCTTTCCTCATTTTATCTGCTGGTGCGCTTCGAGGAATAAAAATATAACATTTTAATTACCTATTTTGAAGCGCACCCAATGGGTGCGCTTGGAGGAATAGTTTAGGTGCGCTTGGTCTGGGTGCGCTTCAAAATGGGTGCGCTTCGAGGAATACCCCGTACTTATAAACACTATTTAAGTATTATTTAGTTGAAGGTTGTTTTGTCTTTTTTACACAAATTCAAAATGACGATTGTATAACGTAGACAAAACAATAATAATTCTCCTCTTGTCTATCAAGAAGACTCCTAGAGGTTGTTAACAATTGAATTTCTATTCTGTCTGGCATTATTACAGCTGAGCCCACATTTAACTAAAACACTTAAAAGTGTAAACACTATATTTCACTAGGAATGTAAACACTATATTTCACTAGGGATGTAACGGCCTTCTATAAATAGGGTATTGCGACAGCTAAGCTCTTCAAACTAAAACAATTAAATATTTTTTATAGAAGGCCGTTAGATTCCTCTCATTCCTTCATCACGCCTGATGGTATGTGACGATATGGCCGAAGGTGGTAGCGAGCTTCACCCGAATCCTCGACTACTAAGGAACTGGCTATCTTATCTCTAAACTGTAGGAACACAATGATTGCATTATTAATAGTAAGTGTCGCGTAGCGATGAAAGAATACTACCACCCCTCTCTTCCCTTGGGTGTCGTAAAAAGCGACTAACGGACTAAAGACCGCATATACTTCCAATAGCATAGAGCGGCGGTGGGCTCACCACCTGTCATCACGCTGACCATGTGCAGTCGCTATTTAGTGAAAAAAGGACTATGGTGGAGGACTGCTTTTTTTTTTATACTAAGCCCTGCAAATGACCCCACTCCACCTGATGTTAAGTGGAAATGAGGTCCAGACAACTGGTGCAGCGTAAGAGACGTAGCATCAGTCATCCTCACTCTGCCGGCCCACAAAGTGCTTCTTCACGCCTCGTTTGAAGGACCCTATGTCATAGGTAGGAGGGAATACGTGTGCTGGTAGACTATTCCATCTTTTGGAAGTGCGGCAAAGAAACGAGTCACCAAATTTCTTTGTGCGAGATGGAATGTTAGAGACTGTAAATTGGTGACTCCGCAGAGCAGCACGCGTACTCCTATGGAGGAAGGGAGAAGGAGGGATGAGGTCAAAGAGTTCTTCAGAGCACTCGCCATGGTATAAACGGTAAAAGACGGTGAGTGACGCAATATCTCTACGCAATTGCAAAACTCGAGAGTTTTAGTGACCTCTGCATTGCCGATAATGCGCACAGCGCGGCGCTGCAATCTGTCCAAGGCATCGAGAAGGTACTTTGCGGAGCCGTCCCAAAGGTGAGAGCAATACTCCACGCAAGACCGCACCTGTGTCTTGTATAATAGACACAACTGATCTGGCGTGAAGAATCGCCGCACCTTGTTCAGGACACCGAGTTTACGTGAGGCATTTTTAATCACGGTTTCGATGTAGTCCTTTTGTTCAGATCGCAGCGGATATCCATACCGAGCATGTTAATACTGCTCTGCAGGCCTAGAGATGTACCCTGAAGAGAGGGAAGGGGAAGGAATGGCGACTTTTTCGCTGTGAACGCGAACTCCTGTGTTTTCTTGGCATTGAACTCCACCAGATTATCGGAGCCCCATTTAGAAATGAGGTCCAACATCCGATCGAGCTCAATGACAAGATTTGCTCGCTTCATTTCGGTATCTACCCGCCCAGCCGTTGGGTGCCCGTTATATCCCCCATGCACTGTGCTATCATCTGCATAGCAATGAATGTTTCCAAGAGGAAGCATGTCATTGATATGCAGAAGGAACAGCGTGGGGGATAGAACGGAGCCTTAAGGAACACCAACGTTCACTGACATGAACCGCGAAGCGCATCCATCCGAAAGGACACGGATTCTACACTCATGCAGGAAGCTGGCAATCCAGGTACAGAACTGAGCGGGCAAACCGTATGCCGGGAGCTTGGAGAGAAGAGCTTTGTGCCAGACCCGATCAAAAGCCTTGGCTATATCAAGGCTAACTGCCAGTGACTCGCCACGCTTGTCAATAGCCTCACCCCAGAGATGTGTGACGTACGCTAAAAGATCACCCGTTGACCGTTTTGGCCGAAACCCATATTGACGATCGTGAATTAAGGAGTGATCTTCTAGGTATCGAATAAGCTGTTTGTTCAATATTCGTTCTAGGATCTTACACAACACTGAAGTTACGGCTATAGGACGGTAATTAGTCGGATCTGACCGATCTCCTTTTTTAGGGATCGGTTGCACATTAGCTTCTCTCCAAGATTCCGGCACACAACCCGAAGAGAGCGAGAGACGGTACAGACGCGTTAACACAGGGGACAACTCCGCTGCACACATTTTCAGGACTATTGCTGGGATGCCATCAGGACCGTTAGCTTTCCGGACATCGATTGACTGCATTTCCGCACGGACATCACACTGCCTGATTTTAATATCAGACATTGTGTGGCCACAGTGAGGAATTGAGGGTGGCTGTGCATCACAGTCATCGATCCGGGAGTTAGCCGCAAAGAGTTTGGCCAGGAGATCGACCTTTTCCTGCGGCTTGTGAGCTAAAGTTCCGTCAAGACATCTCAGTGGTGGCAGCGAGGGTTGGCAGAAGTTGGATTGCACGGCTTTGGCCAGACGCCAGTAGCTACGGCTGCCCGTAGGATGTGTCAGGAGTTCTTGGCCTACTCGTGCAACGCGCTGGGCATCCGCTCTAATGTAGGCCCTCTTACACGACTTGGTGGCATTATTATAGGCTGCTTTTAGCGAGCGAGTTTCGGGAGCCCCATGAGCTTTACCTCTGATCCAAGCGCGGTATGCCGTCTGTTTGCTCTCAACAGCGCTGGCACACTCGCAATTGAACCAGTGGTTGCGTCTGCCTTTGCTGATGACATAGGAGTGTGGAATATAGTATTCCATTCCTAATACTATCTCATCAGCAACGGCAGTGGCGCTAGCGGTCGGGTCCTTCCCACTAAAGCAGCGCTGCCTCTAAGGGACGGATGCAAAATACTCACGCATCCCGTCCCAGTCTGCCGACGCGTAGTGCCAAATCTGGCGTTTCGAAACTGCTGTTGGCGGGCGCGATGCCAATTGCACTGTGCTGGATATCAAGCAGTGATCCGAGGAACCTAAAGGAGCTCGAATCTCCACCCGGTATCCAGCTGGGCGACTCGTCAGCAGAAGGTCGAGTAAGGAGGGCGCATGGCCAACTATGTCTGGGATCCTGGTAGGCTGGTTCACCAGTTGCGTCAGGTCATGCGTGAGAGCGAATGCGTGGGCAGTTCTACCAGCATGGTCTGTTTTGGAGGAACCTAACCACAACTCATGGTGGGCGTTGAAGTCCCCCATAAACACCAGTTCCGCCGATGGAAATCGCTCCTGCGCATCATCTGCTACCCGACTAAGATGTTCAATTAGTCGAGTTGTCTCCATGTCGCCGTTATGGGATCGGTAGACGCAGACGTAGACACGGCAATGAGAGCCTAAGTCGACGTGTACCACTAGGAGGGAGAAGGAAGGGTCCTCCAGACAGCGCAGACGGCGACAGCAAACATCCGCCCGAACGAATAAGCAAACTCCGGCTTTGGCTTTGAAGGACTCTTCAAGCACAAAGCCGGCATAGTTCAGGTAGGTGGTGTCAGCTGGGCGGATTATTTGCGTCTCCGTCAGAAACAACATTGCTGGCCGTGCCGTCTCAAGATGGTGGTGGACGGCATTGAGGTTTGCATGGAGTCCGCGGATGTTAGCGAGCTCCACCTCAAACGGTAAGGTTGTGGTGGGGGTGTGCACCGCTGTAGAACCAGTTTTGTTGTTAGGCGCTGTCATTTTAGGAGTGGAAAGAGAGAGGCGTGAATCGAGAAAATGATGCCGCGATGCGAATGGTCAAAGTGTGGTGGCCTGTTTCCCCAGGAATTTGCCCACAGACGAGTATTATTAACCTGCCGAACGGAAGGGCCCCCGAACCCCCCCGGGAATGGCCGCCGGGACCCCACCTTCCGGTCACCAACCGGCACGACGGACCACCCCGAGATTATGCGTGGCATGGTGAGGCAGCCTCACGAGATGGTTAGGCTCGCTTGGGCCCCTGTTCTGTGCCATGGGCGGCCAGCGGGACAACCGTTTCTATGGGTCTCCCTGGTCGGCAGATTGACGAAGTCCTCCTGGCACTGGTTTGACGGAAGCCTCCACAGACCAAATACATCGCAGCATCATCCTCTCGAGCTCTGGTTATACGCTGGCTGATCCCGAAACGCGACCGACAAGCAGTCACTTGACGGGTTTTACACCATGCGTACGGTGGTCACCAAACAGACGGGTCAAGCCCTACCACCAGTGGAGCAGATCATCGCTCGAAAGAGTCCGTTAGTCGCTTCTTACGACACCCACCGGACGGAGAGAGGGGCGGCGATTGGTATTCTTTCTCCGTCACCGCACGAATAAAACTTTTGCTGCCCTCATTGTTTATAGTCTCTGACTAACCCTTAGGGGATAATAGTCGTGTTTTTTATATTTATGTATATGTTGATATGTGTCCGCTGCAGCAAAAACAGCCTCCTGAGTGTGATTGCAGACCGCTGTGACGGTCCAATACTGAGACTCTGGGTCACCGCGTACACGTGTGCCATTCTTATTTAAATTTATAGTTTTCCCATAATTGTTACCTACTAACATAGTTTTATAAGTTTTTGAATTACTAACAAATATATGGACTCTGTTTGAAATTAATATACATAAGTATTATTATTATTCTCGTATTTATTACTTTTCTTAAGTCTAGGTTTTTTATAATATTCCATATAAAAATAATAAACAAAACTACTATAGAACATTAAACATTATAAAAATCCTAAACCTAGGGTCCCGCCGGCAGCGGGGCAGGGCCCAAACTACCGGTGGTTAGGGCTGCAGAGAGAGGAACCTCCTGACGATGCGTGCCGTGTCAAGAAGTACCGCCTTCTGTACCTGGCCCTTGAACCAGCCGTCTAGCGAGAGTCTCTTGAGATGTTGGTCGAGACTCTTCGCTATTAGGCCGTTCGCAGATACGACTATCTCGACAATGATAGCCGAGTCAACATCCCTGGCGGTAACCTCGTAAGCCATGTCAAGGTACTTGCTCAGCTTGTCCTTCTCAGCCTTCACGAGGTTCTCATCATGTGGGACGGTGATGTCGACTAGCACTATTATTATTATTATTATTATTATTATTATTGCCTTAACTTAATTTAACTTAAGTCCACACTTAATAAGCTATACCCCAGCTGGGAATCGACCTCTGGTCTCTGGTAGCTTAGCCACAAGACCACAGAGGCGGTGAAGTAAATATTGTTTGTATTTCTATTTATAAGCTCTGTAAATAGTCCTAATTCTACCAACGTTAAATTGACAACAATAATTAATCATTTTCGATTCAGTCGAGAATAAAAAAACAGCCCCTTAAAAACCAGGTATTTATTAAAGTAAACTTCTTCAAATTAAACATAAAGGCTGATCGTTCAAATGATGACAAGCTCAAAATAGATCGATGGATATCATTAAGCCGAAACTCAAATAACGAAGGAAAGAAAACCACTCGAGATCGACTTAATGAATGGAAATGAAGCGTAAGGGGTAAAAAAGAGCTTTTCCCTTTAATCACTCTAATCACGTATTGAGAAGATAAAAAAAGTGTTTGAATTTTTTCACGGGTCCCCATAATGAACTCTTTGAAATGAATATTTGAAATTACAATATTTTAATAGATAATGAAATTTAATGCTGACGTTCAAATATATAGTCATATCTGCTCAGAATATTTTTTTTTAAATTTATTTATAGAACCACAAACAAGTTTACAATATAGCTTAAGCTAAACTAACATAATAGTACAATTTATTACTTATCGTAAACTCAACTGCAATGGTTACATTTAATGTATAAAACTAATATAAATGCGGGACTTATAGAACATAATATTTTATGTGAAGTACAATTCTATGTTATCGCTAAAACTAAGAAATGCTAAACACAATCTAGTGTGTGTAGTGTAACTATTACATAATTAGTCTATTTATCACTGTGCTTTGACCTGTGTGTGCATAAATATATACATATAAATAAATAATAAATAAGTAAATACATATAAATATATTCCCATACCTATATACCCATAAATAATTTTAACTTTAAGTAAAATGGAATGGAATAATAATAGAGCTTTACTGTAATAGGATAAAAGGTTTACTAGAAAAAAATCAACTAGTCTCAGGAAGCTCGAATGGGATTCGGACCCATGACCTTTAGGTTGCCGGTCCACTGCTCTAACCGCTAAGCTACTGAGTTCCCAGACGACTCGTTGAATTTTTTTCTAGTAGTTGATGATTTACGCTGCAAACCAGCGGTATTACGTCACTGTGAAGGTTTAGCTACCCTCGCAGTCGAAAGAAATACTATTTTGCAAGTATTTAACAATCGATAATGACGTACGTTTTTTCTAGTAAACATTTTTATCCTATATCTATATACCATTGTGAACGCAAAATTTCAATAATAAAGACATTTACTGTAATAATCGTACGAGTATGCTGTCCCACATATAATGTTACCACTGCTAGGCAAAGGCCATGACATACTACTTAATATTTTAAAGAATTTATTTATCATAAATTTTACACATTCACCAATAATATGATGTAGAAAAACAAAAGTAAAACAATTACAGTGTGATCTTTGGCCAATCAGCACAGGCAAATGACCATGGCAAAGGCATCATTGAAATCAAGTCATCCATTTATGATACAAATTGTGCTAAATTTCTCATTCAGTAGGCAAAACAACAGACAACGATAGGTTACTAATTTCAGGAATTAATCACCTAGCTTTCCAAATGCGGATTTTTCGATGCATAGTTCTCACATCTGTTAATCACCTAACCGGACTAAGTATGTATCGAAAAATCCGAATCATCCCTTTGCCCTACCTACTTATTGAACCCAGGACATCTGGACATCCGGCCGAGCGCTTGACTGCGATTTTCCTAATACCCTAGCCTTATTGTCAAAATCCCCTGATTTACCTGCCTTATCGTCAACTCCCATACCAATTTAGCATTATTAGATTAAAGTAATTCTGTTATAAGAGGTGCCAGTAGTGGTCCAAGCCACTAAAAGCGATTACTTATAAACGTTACTTAAATTTAAGTCATACTTAAGACAAAAATATATTTTTTTAAAGTATATAAATAAGGGGTACGAGGGTCAAACTGAAAATTCTTAGAAAATCAAAAACTGAGCCAACTAGTAAGTTTTGAGGTTTATTATATCTTTTCAAAGTAGTGTCCGTTTACATCAATACATCGCTGCATCCGGTGGAACCACTGAGAAAAGCAATTTGCCCACTCCTCCTTAGGGGTCTCTTCAACGGCCTTTTGAAACGCAGCCACTGCTTCTCGGCGTCCATAAAACGTTTTCCTCGAAGTTTTTTTTTTGTTTTTTAATATAGGAATAAATAAAAATCGCAAGGTGCGAGGTCAGGGCTATACGGCGGGTGACCTAGTAATTCCACGTCTGACGAGGTCAAATAGTCGATTGTTTGCCTGGCGGTGTGCGACGAGGCGTTGTCGTGGTGAAGGAGGATCCTACTGCGAGGGCGTTTCTCCCGAACTTTTTCCAAGACAAGTGGCAAACAATTGTTGGTGTACCATTTGGCAGTTATAGTTTTTTGATCTTCTAAAACAATTGTCGCGTAATGACCTGTCTTTCCGAAGAACGAAGCCACCATCTTTTTTCCCACGCTTCGACCTCTCTTCACTTTAGTTGGCTACTCATCGGAAGGAAACACCCACTGAGCAGACTGTCTATTGGTTTCGGGATCATAACAGTAAATCCAACTTTCGTCACCCGTAACTATGTCGAACACAGCATTCGAGTCACCTCCGTTAAATCTTTGAAGCATTTCACGGCACCAATCAACACGACGGAGTTTTTGGGCCTCGGTCAAATTGTGAGGTATCCACCGGGCGCAAAGCTTCCTGACAGCTAAATATTCGTGGAGGATTTTGTGCACTTAACTCATACCGATGCCTAAGCTTGCCCGAATCTGCGATAGGTCAATCGTTTGTCAGTCTCTATCATACGCCGCACAACACTGATGTTATCTTCAGTCGTCGCCGTAGAAGGCCGTCCCTCACGCAGATCATCGGTGAGATTAGTGCGACCACGCTTAAATTCATTGAACCAGTTGTAGACAGTGGCACGAGATGGGGCTTCATCGTGAAAGGCCAATCGAAGTCTATCGTAACTTCTTTGTTGACTTAATTGACATCGGAAGTCATAGAAAATCATTGCACGTAAATTTTCCCGGCTTAGATTCATGCTGACGTCACACAGGCAATTTTCAATTTGCCGCCAAAATCGAAGACAAATGACAAACTAATGAAATTTAAACTGATAATATTGACAAAGAGTTCCATTTACAAAATTCAAACTTTATTTTTAATTACATTGTTTACAAGTGGCCAGTTCTAAACACTTTCAGTGTCACCCTCGTAATTGTTTCTACAAAGTTTGTAACAGTCTAAAGAGGTCGCAAAACCCATCAAGCTTTCCCACCTTTTCTGGTGGCAGACTATCCGGCTGTGCCGAATCTCCTTTCGAATATAAAATCCGGAGTGTACCGACCAGACCTCAGTAGAGCTAGTGGCTTAACGGCTTTTCTTTACAGCCACTAGGTCCAGTAGTCGATGCTAAACGGAACGCTTAGGACAAAGTAAGGCAAAGTTACAGTCTTCATTACTTGTAACTTAAATAAAAGGGAAGAACCATGTGGTTACAGATTTGACTTTCTTTAGTATAAAACGGTGGATTTCCGATGAACCTCACCAGATAGTTCATAATGATAAACAAACTTAAGTAGGTAGGTCATTAATAAAACAGCAGAAAATATTGTTGGAAAGATATGGCAAAACTGAGAATACCAATGTCGTGTCATTGTTGCTGAAATCACCTCCGCCTTTTCCAATGATATCCTTGTAATTGTGAAATTCGGGTCAAACTGTCACTTACCAATCAAATAAAGAAATGAAAACTAATAACGTAACATAATTTTATTCATGTAACTAACGTTGACACAGGCAGCCAAGAAAAATACAAAAAGCGCAAACGAGAAAATTTCATCCTCCACTCACCACTCGTACCTCATTTACCTGTCACTTTGAAACGGTAGTGCCACAGTCGCACCACGTACACAGATGATGCTCAATAACGTCATAATGATTTTTCTTTACAACACTCAGTGTAACGACCGAGAAGTGCTCAGTGCAACTAAACGAGGCGGTTACCGGCAAAGTAAGGGCATAACAGTAAAGATAGGTAGCCGCAATCCCAGCAAGATGGCGGCACGGGGGAGCAGTGATAAACCGTAATTAAGTTGATGGAGTAATCAGCTCCGCAAAGATAACAGTTAGGGAATTATTGGTTTGCTTTAGTATTTTACAGATTTGTTTATTATATTTAGAGTGACGTTTAGAGTGAAACACTTGATCAGAGACTTCTATCGATTTAGATGATTTCCAAAGGTAGCCACAATCCCTAAGAAGATGGCAGGTGCGGTGCGGCGGGGCAATGATAAACCGTAACTAATGTTGATGGACTCTGCAAAGATATCAGGTTAAAGAACTGTTGGCTTGCTTCATCATCATCATCATCATCAGCCAGAAGACGTCCACTGTCGAACAAAGGCCTCCCCCAAGGATCTCCACCACGACCGGTCTTGTGC